>BSBK01005715.1:642500-718008 GCA_027943335.1 Chamaecyparis obtusa
AAAATAATTTTCTTCAAAATTTTCGTTCGGGTTTCAAAGGTTATCTTGAGCCGACTATGATGTAATAAAATGTAAAATAAAATAATTCTAAGTTTGGTCGGCCTTATTGGCTAAAATTCTGGAACCTTCCCAGGCGGTGGAAAAATTGCCTATATAAGAAAGGTTGTATTATTGTCTTAGGTAGTTCAAAATAGTTCTGGGTACTGATTTGAGGCTTTGTCCTACAGAATATTGTAAGGGAATGCCATGGGGCTTTGCATATTGTAATTCTGAAAGTTTGTAATTCCACATTTGTGGAGATAATAAGAAGCCAATTTTCTGTTCTTACATTTTGTTGTTGTTTCTCTATTTCTGTTATGCGTTTGTGGTATTAAGGGGAGCACCCTTCATCAAGTGGTATCAGAGCAGATTTTTTTGAGTGTGTAAACAGATCACCGATTGTGAGGCAGTTTGCACCAGGACTGTGGTAAGGGTTTCAGCACGCATCGCAAAAATGCCTCCACGAAGAGAACGTGGCGGAAGAGCTGGTGCTGTGACACCTGAGGTTAGAGAGCTGCAGAGACAAGTGCGAGCATTGCAAGAAGAGATTCACAGAGGAATGAATCTTAATGTCAGAGACGAAAGCGAGGATGAAGCCGAAGAAGAATATCAAGAAGGAGAAGTTGAAATTGTGAACTAGGAGGAAGAAAGACTTTTTCGGGAAATTTCCAAGATTGGGAAAAGACCTAAGATTGAGGTTCCTACATTTTCTGGAAATCTTAACCCAGAGGAATTGATCGACTGGATCAATGAATGTGAAGAATATTTTGAGTATGAAGATGTTGAGGATTCTGATAGGGTCAAATTTGCAAAGGCCAGACTGAAAGGTCATGCGAAGATATGGTGGCAAGAGATTCAGTTGGAGCGAAATAGAAGGGGAAAGGAGAAAATCACGAGATGGGACGGATGGTGGATAAATTGAAGCGACAGTTCATTCTTGTTGATTATGAGCTTGACCTACTAAAGAAAATGCAGAGTTTGAAGCAAGTAGGAAGATCTGTTCAGGAGTATACAGAGGAGTTCTATCAACTTCTCATCAGAACAGGCCATGCAGAAGCTGATAAGGAGAAAGTTGCCCAATACCTTAATGGGTTAAGGGCCGAGCATTCAGGAGGAGCTGAATCTGGTTCGAATGAACAGTATTGAAGAGGCATACCAGTTTGCCCTAAAAGTAGAGGAAAAGCTAAACAAGAAGTTTGAGAGCAGACAAAACGGAAGAGGTCGCGGTGGACGATCTGGTGGACGATCATATGGTGGTCGAAATGAAGATCCGAAAAAGAAGGATGAAGCCAGTAGCAGTCAGAATCAGCAAAGAAATAATTCCAATTGCTTCCAGGATCAGAATAATAGAGATCAAAGAGGAAGAGGAAGAGGACAAGGATCTGGAAGAGGTGGTTTCCGTGGAACATGTTTTCACTGTGGAGAAGAAGGTCATAGGGCATTTGAATGTCCTCAGCACCAAGGCAGAACAGACAGGAGAAATGAAAGCTAGGCCAGAGTTGCACATGTAGATGAAGATGCCAGATCATCAAATTCTGAAGATGCTGAAAGAGGAGAAACGTTGATTAACAGAAGAGTCCTGTTGAGTGGTGAGAATGAATCTGAGCAAAGGAGGAGCCTGTTTCGTACCAGGTGCAAGTGTGAAGGTAAATATTGTGATGTGATTATTGATAGTGGAAGCACTGACAATTTGGTGTTAGAAGAGATGGTGACAAAGTTGAAGCTCAAGAGACAGAAACACCCACATCCATATCAGATTGCTTGGGTACAGGATGACCACAAGGTCATGGTCAATGAACAATGCCTGGTGAAGTTCAAGATTGGTGGATACTAAGATGAGGTATTGTGTGATATCATATCTATAGATGCATGTCATATGTTGTTGGGTAGACCATGGCAGTTTGACAGATGTGTTGTACATGATGGTCGTGCGAATACCTATTCCTTGACAAAGGATGGAGTGCGACATAAGCTAAAGCCATTAAAGGAGACCGAAGAAAAGGTATGTGGTAATGCAAGAATAACATTTGTTGATGGAAGAAAATTTCTAGATGGTATGAGGCATGAGCATGTGTGTTTTGCTTTAATTCTAAAAGTTGGTAAAGAAGAAGTAGTGGATGTACTTGTAGAGGTTGCAGATTTGTTGAATGAGTTTCAGGATATTGTATCTGATAATGTACCTGATGGATTACCACCGGTAAGGAAGATCAGTCATCAGATGGATTTGATTCCAGGAGCCAGTTTGCCAAACAAGGTAGCACACAGAATGACACCAGCAGAAAGTGAAGAGTTGAACAGACAAGTACACGAGTTATTGCAGAAAGGGTTGATTCGAGAGAGTCTGAGTCCCTGTGCTGTACCAGCGGTATTAGCACCAAAGAAGAATGGAGAATGGAGGATGTGTACAGATTCCAGAGCAATAAACAAGATCACAATCAAGTATAGGTTTCCATTGCCACGAATGGATGATATTATGGACTGTTTGAGTGGAGCTGTGTATTTCTCAAAGATAGATCTGAAGAGTGGATATCATCAGATTCGGATCAGAGAAGGAGATGAATGGAAGACTGCCTTCAAGACAAAAGAAGGACTATATGAGTGGTTAGTCATGCCTTTTGGGCTAACCAATGCACCGAGCACTTTCATGCGGCTCATGAACGAGGTTCTGAAAGAATTTCTGGGTAAGTTTGTCATTGTTTACCTAGATGATATTTTGATTTTTAGCAAGACATTGGAGGAACATATGATGCATATTCGTATGGTGTTTGAGAAGTTGAGAGATGAGAAATTGTTGATTAATTTGAAGAAGTGCAGTTTTGTGAAGAAAGAGTTGGTGTATTTGGGATTTGTAGTTTCAGCAGAAGGTCTAAAAATGGACCCAGAGAAGGTACAGGCTATCCTTGAATGGCCTACTCCAAGGAGTGCTACTGAGGTAAGATCTTTTCACGGTCTAGCTAGCTTTTACAGAAAGTTTATCAGAAATTTTAGCAGTATTTGTGGTCCCTTGACTGAAACAATGAGAGGGGATAGAAAAGAGTTTAAGTGGACTAATGGGGCAGAAAAGAGTTTTCAATTGTTGAAACAAAAAGTTACAAAATAACCTATTTTAGCACTTCCAGATTTTAATAAGGTGTTTCAAGTAGATTGTGATGCTAGTGGTACTGCAATAGGAGCTGTTATGAGCCAAGAAGGTAAACCTGTTGCTTATTTCAGTGAGAAGTTAAATGATGCCAAGAGAAAATATTCTGTTTATGATCAAGAATTTTATGCTATAGTTCAGGCATTAAAGAAGTGGAGACATTATCTACTTCCTAAGGAGTTTGTTTTGTATACCGATCATCAAGCTTTGCAATATTTGAATAGTCAAGGAAAATTGAATCAAAGACATTTGAAATGGGTTGAGTTTTTGCAGAGTTATACATTTGTTTTGAAACACAGGAGTGGAAAGTCTAACAGGGTTGCAGATGCTCTTAGCAGAATGCAACTATTGCTGACAGAGATGCAGATTGAGGTGGTTGGGTTCAAGGAACTCAAAAATTTGTATCCAGAGGATCCTGATTTTGGTGAAGCTTGGAAAGCTTGTATAGAACCTGTTACGCTAGACAGGACAAAATGGTTGGATTTCATCATCCAGGATGATATGCTATTCAGAGGGAGTCAGTTGTGCATTCCACGAAGTTCTATGAGGGAGAATCTCATCAAGGAGAAGCATAGTGGAGGATTGGCTGGATATTTTAGTCGTGATAAAACCTTTGGTTTGGTTAGTGAGAATTATTATTGGCCACAGTTGCAGCAAGATGTGAAGAAGTTTGTACAGAGTTACAGAGTATGTCAGATGGCAAAAGGAGTGAAGCATAATACAGGGTTGTATCAGCCATTACCTATACCAGAGAAGCCTTGGGAGGATATCAGTATGGACTTTATTCTTGGTTTACCGAGGACACAGCGGGGACATGATTCAATTTTTGTAGTAGTTGACCGATTTTCAAAGATGACACATTTCATTCCTTGCAAGAAGACTAATGATGTTGTTCATGTAGCAGAATTGTTTTTCAGAGAAGTAGTGAGACTTCATGGTTTGCCAAAGACCATAGTTTCAGATCGAGATACTAAGTTTGTTGGATATTTCTGGCGTATATTGTGGAAGAAGTTGAAGACAAATTTGAAGTTTAGTTCATCACACCATCCATAGACTGATGGACAGACAGAGGTGGTGAATAGAAGTTTGGGAAATTTGTTGAGATGTTTGGTTGGAGATAAGCCAATAGGATGGGATTTGATTTTACCACAGGCGGAATTTGCATACAATAATTCTGTCAACAGGAGCACTGGTAAATCACCATTCCAGATTGTATATGGAAGTAGTCCAAGAAATGCATCTGAATTGAGGAAGATAGATAAAGGAGAAATAAGTAGTGCTGAAGCTGAGGATTTTGCAGAACATTTGAAGAACATCCATGAGGAGGTGAGGAAGCATATTACCAAGATAAACGCACAGTACAAGGCTAAGGCAGATGAGAAAAGGAGGTATAAGGAATTTCAGGTTGGTGATGAAGTCATGGTTCATTTGCGGAAGGAAAGGTTTCCGGTTGGTACATATAACAAGCTGCAAATGAAGAAGTTTGGACCATGTAGGATACTGAAGAAACATGATTCAGGAAACACATATGAGGTAGAATTACGTACTGAGCTAAATATTTTGCCAGTGTTTAACATTTCAGATCTGACAGAGTATCATGAAGGAGGTGTTGAAGATGAGATCACAGCAGCACAGTGGAGTATTCCAGCAACTAGTTCAGACACTAAGGAGATCGAAGACATACTGGACAGTCGTGTTGGCAGAAGCACAAGGAATAGGACATATGAAGAGTATTTGGTCAAATGGAAAGGACGACCTATTGAAGATTCATCATGGCTGACAAAGGAGGAGGTTAGCCGTCTTGGTTTTCCTCTGCACACCTGAGTCGTGACAGGGTCACTTCTCAAATTACCCCAGGTGTCTGATGCAGGAGCATCCTGGGTGTAAGAGCAATCTTGCATCACCCAAAAATATTTCTATTTTTTTGAATTCAATAAGGGCTATCTTGTGCAGAGCTGCTATTTGTGGAAAGTTACTATTTTTGCTAATTTTTGTATGTGCTCAGAATGATCTGATTTCTTTCTTGGAGGTTCATTTTGGTCATATAAGTCTGCCAGTAAAGTTTCATTGCCAGATCAAGTGTATATTGGAAGATATTGAGGATTTTCGGTATTGGCAGTAGGGTACAGAAACTTTGAACTCAGTTTTGAAGGCTTTAGAGGCCTCGGATGAGGTTGAAAATTTGGGTGACGGGCGCTTGCGCGGGTCAAGCCTGTAGAGCGCTTCGTGGTGTTTTCAAAATGGGGTTATAATAGCCGATCGGGTCAACTGGTGATGACTTATGGTCTTCGAAAGTTGGGTCACCTGAAATGGCGGAAAATAATTTTCTTCAAAATTTTCGTTTGGGTTTCAAAGGTTATCTTGAGCCGACTATGATGTAATAAAATGTAAAATAAAATAATTCTAAGTTTGGTCGGCCTTATTGGCTAAAATTCTGGAACCTTCCCAGGCGGTGGAAAAATTGCCTATATAAGGAAGGTTGTATTATTGTCTTAGGTAGTTCAGAATAGTTCTGGGTATTGATTTGAGGCTTTGTCCTACAGAATATTGTAAGGGAATTCCCATGGGGCTTTGCATATTGTAATTCTGAAAGTTTGTAATTCCACATTTGTGGAGATAATAAGAAGCCAATTTTATGTTCTTGCATTTTGTTGTTGTTTCTCTATTTCTATTATGCGTTTGTGGTATTAAGGGGAGCACCCTTCATCATATATATATATGTATGTATGTATATATATATGTATGTATATATATATGTATGTATGTATATATATATATATATATATGTATATATATATATATATATATATATATATATGTATATATATATGTATGTATGTATATATATATATATATGTATGTATATATATGTATGTATGTATGTATGTATGTATGTATGTATGTATATATATATATATATGAATTTTTAAACTAAACTATTTTACAACTTTCATGGATCCATCACCTTCAATTTGAAATCTTTTTCCCACTTGTATATAATGTTAGTGTTGGTTCTTGATAGTCAACTATTTTAAGCTAACTAAGGGGAATGAAAAGGGTATCCAGTGTTTAGGAGAATTCCCTAATCACTCCATACTAGTATTTTTTGTTACCATATCAAATTTGAAAATATCAATTCCCCAATAAGATTAAGGTGATTGTACATAAAAAAATGAATTAAAACAACAATAGGTCATAATTCATACCATATTTATATAGGAAAAATTGAACACAAGGAAAAACACATTTCGCTAATCTTTCAATATATGTATACACTAATAATATTCACAATTTTTTTCTAAGAAATAAATAAGCACCTAAATACAGGCAAATGAATATATAAAACTACTATCACATAACTCTAATTTATAAAACTTTGTGGGAGGGAAAACCAAATTGGTTTAACCCAAAATAAATATGAATAAACTTATGCATAGCCTAATGGGTAGCCAATGAGCATAATGGATATAATTTTAAGTTTGTGTGGCCTTCACATAGGTTTCTAATCTATAGCTAATAACACGTACTCAATCTTGAGTCATGAAGTACTCTTTGATAACTCCAAAAGCTCACTCAATGAATATGAAAACATGAGGAAACATGTCCACATAGCATACAAATGACACCTATCAACATGCAAGTCTAGGTTTTCCATACCTAGAAAGTGGATACTTGATGAAGGAGCATCCATGGATTGTTAGAAATCTTGTATAAACCAAAAATAGGTCAATTTCATTTGTTCAATTTTAAATTTTGGTGTGAGTTTCATTTGAGTTTTATTTTCATGAATAATGAGTATATTTAGAGGAAATCAGTTTGATTTCTTGTCTGTTCAAATATTCACATTTGAAAATGACAAGTTCGCATAGTGGGAAAAATGAATATTTACAATTTTAATGCAATAAAAAGTGAAAATGCCTAAAATAGAAAAGGAAGGCATTACATTTTGGAGGAAATAAATTTTTAAAACTAATGTAGAGTGCACAATAGAAGTTAAAACTGCACATTATCTCAAATCATCAAAATGGTAGTGAATTAGATCATTAAAATCATACGTATATTATTTCATTTTAATTCCTCATCATTCCCCCTATTACAAAGCTTATATACCCTTATATAGGGAAGTCTCATATCTTATTGAATTTTTTCCAAATCTTAGAAAATCCAAACCACTCCTATTCTTGTGTTAACTCCCTAACCATATTCTAAAAAAAATACATTACATTGATTTATCTCATTACATAATATTGGGGAGGTTATGAGAAACTAACTCTTCACACATGTATATGAGTCTAGAAAAACCTAAAAAGTTATCATGATTAAATACTAAATTTAATTAAGAAACACATTTCTCATTAATATTTTTTTATAATTCCTAAGGTCTAGTCACAAATGATTAATGTGGTCTTGTCCTCTTGCATCAAACACTCAAGCTTGATGAAAATTTTGTGACCTCCTAGTCATAAGTATTCAATCTACTTCCTTCCAGCTACATGCCACACTTGAATTTGTCGTTGTCTAACATCTTCAAGAAAATTTCTTATTAACTTTGTCATCTTCTCTTCTTGTAGCTACAGATATGCTATTGTTGTCCTTAATCTTCCGAGTTTCCATACTTTATGTTGTAATGCTCCACTTGCCTTGCTGATGTAGTCCCTTGTGATCAATTTATTTTCATTATTAATTGTCTTCTCCAATTTAGTATGCCTCCCCTTAGGCAATTTCTTCACCAATATATATTATAACTTCTCAATATCCAACATGCTCTTTCATTGATTCATGCTTTTGACACTTCTCCATTGCGACTTTTCTTCAAAATTAGAAAATTTTCATTGACATTTCACTATTCAAATTCTATTCTCCATCACAAAAAATTTCTCAAAAAAAGTTTAAGACACTTTGTTGCCACCTCCATGGCTATTGTATGAAAGTTTTACTTTCATCTTCCAAACTATCACTTGTTCCTACATCTACATATGAAATACATTTATTATGGTAAACACCAAATCTCCAAAAAATTAGCATCAATCATAAGAATGATTGCTTCCTTTTATTCACTATTGTCTACAAACATGTAGTTTGTTGTTCCTCCATATGTGTTTATTTCTCTTTGAACCTCTTATTCCTCTTTTAGAGTCTATTTTTTATTAAGTAAAATAGGTTTTACAGGGTTCCTGAAAGCCACAACCAAAAAAGAGAGGCAATCAAAAGTATAAAAAGCAGTTTAAGCAAGACAACCATGAAACAGGCCACAAGCTGACCTAAGACAATGAAACCACATCAGAATAGAACTAATCAAATTTTTATGATTCCCTCGATACTTTGGAGTCATTCCTATTCAAGGAGATCCTTCACTTCACTTGGGATATCTTCGCCTTGTTGTCATATCATCTTAGCTTCCTTCATGATAGCCAGGTTGGCAAACCAATCAACAACACTATTGCCTTCCCTGTACACATGAGAAGTGTACACCTTTTCAAAAGAATTAAGAATTGCACGGGTTTCTTCGATCATATTGGATATCATCCAAGATGGAGAGTGAATGAGGTTTAAGCAGTTGATAATGTTCATCGAGTCTCCTTCGAGCTAGAGCTTCTTGACCCCAATTTCCTAGGCAAGTTTGGTGACTTGGAGAGCCGCACAAGCTTTAGTAAAGTGGTTGGATTGAAAGCCCAGAGGTAAAATGAGTAATGACAGCCACAAGGCCAAAACCAAAGTTGTTTCTGATTATCCCTCCATTTCTAGATTGGCCAAGGTTCCCTTTGGCAGCTCCATCGAAGTTGTCTTTCACCCAGCCAATCAGAGGACAACTGTAGATACAGTTCTATCTTTTCTCCTGGGTCACTTCCTGAGCCTTTCCTACAAGATGGTTAGTTCTTCCACAATAGAAATAGTTTTCCTTAATAGCATGTTGGATTTTTTCAAAAAATATTTTACAAGGAGAGGAGCAATCATGGAAAATGCGATTGTTGCACTCTTTCCAGACTCCCCAGCAGAGGTGGGGAAGGATCCAGGTGCAAAATGACCAGAAGTATGGGTTGAAAATTTTGAAAGCCCATTGAGAAAATAGATCATGGAAAGACAGGGGAAAACACTGGGATAAGTCTAGGGCCGAGAAAAGACATTTCCATATGTTACTTACAAAAGAGTAGTGAATAAATAAGTGATCCACCATTTCTTCTTGACATCTGTAGAGAACACACCTGTTGGGTATCTGGAATCCATGCTTGATGAGATTATTGATTGGGAGGATATGGTTCTGGAGAAGGAGCCAGAAGAAAACATTGATTTTGGGTGTAAGGTCTAGAATCTAGGCTTTAGCCCATAACGGATTAGCTTCTTGGGTTTGAGGTATTTGCATGGAATAGGCAGAGGCCACAATGTAGATACCGTTTGGAGAGTCTTCCCAAATGATCTCATCCTGAGCAGAAGAGAGAGAGACCACATTGAGGGCTTTCATCAGAGGAATCAGATCTGGAGAGATTTGGGAGATCCACCCAATTGTCGTCCCTTCTGTAGTTGCTAACTTGGGGCCCGTAAGTTTGGGTGCAGACATGTCTCCAGACATAGAAGGTCTCAAATTATCTCAAACAACCCATCTGGAGCCATTTGTCATTCCATAAGTTGACAGATTTTCCATTCCCAATCTTCCATTTGGCTTTGGATTTAGCCAACTCCTTAGCACTGAGGACACCATTCCATATGACAGATCCTTTTGGGGAATTTGTCTCTTCAAAAAAGTGATTTATTCAGTTGTGCATTAGGTATTTTTCTTCAATGGTGTCCCACCACTCACCAGCATAATTTTTAGTGGCGAATATTCACCTTTTGGTGAATTCTAGGAATAATGTTTCATGAAATTGGAAAATTGCGAAGGTATAGGCTGGAAAATATTCACCCAATCTTGACACGGTAACCGCTAAATATTAATTGGAATCACCAATCAGATTTTCTGTTTGACGCTGTTGACCATCATATTAGCCTATAATTAATGTGACGTGGTTCTTTTAACGGTCTCTTATTCGCTAGCGATATTAATTATGAATTGCATATAAAATTTGAAATAGCCAAATGGTTTATATTGTTATCTTAACCACGACCTATTTCACCACCCGTTAATTAATTATTTTATTGGTCCACGATGTATTTTGCCAACCTGTTAATTAATTATTTTATTGACCACCACGTATATTTAATTTTTCACCAAAAATAGCATTGATTAGGTCGGCACTCGACACATTTTCACCAAAAGCATAGGAATTTAAAAATAAATAAAAATTGGAAATTTGGAATTTGGAATCATGGATTGATATAAATTCAAATCAAATTTAGAAAACTTAAAAGTAGTCTTATCATGCATCGTTACAAATTTTTGGAGCCGGAGCCTGGAGGGCCAGATTTACAAATAAAAATCTTGCAATAGTAAATAGAGGATTCAGCATTTCAGAGAGTCAGAAATCAAAGGAAGCAGGACAAAGGTAAACAATTATTTGTTCACATTTCAGATTATTGCTATTAATTTTAATTCCTAGAGGCTAGAATCCTAGTGACTAGTGAGAGGTCATTGGGTAAAGATGTCGAACAAGGGTGACTATCCTAAGATTGAGTATCCTCAGGCTACTACTGCTGAAGGGATTCAGATATCAGGGGAGGTTGAGACTCAGACTTCTCATCGTGCTTAAGGCAGTGAAGAGATTGGAAGCTAGACAAGGGTAAGACTCCTCGGGGCAGTGAATGGTCTGGGAGGCCATCAAAACACCCAAAACTTAAAGATACTACCATAAAGGCTTTCTTTGGAGTTGGCAATGTTTTTTCTCCATCAACATCTACAATTGCAAGTGCAAAATCCATTCACAGTAGCTCACTAGTACCAGTACCACAAGCTGGGGTTGTCATTGAGTTAAATGAAAATCAAAATGCATCAAATGAGGATAACAATGGTGGCACAAGAGAAGATTTTATAAGGGATACGCAGAACCAGTTGGAAGAAAATGCTAGCAATGAAGATAATAATAATGTTGGTAGGAAGAAAAGAAAAAGGGAAGTAAAAATGGGGTGGGAGTGGGAAATGGCAAGAAATTTTAAGGTTGATTGGGTAGAAAAGTACTGGTTCATTGAACCAGTCCTAAGCAATGATGAACAACCAACAGAATGAAGGTGTTAGATTTGTACCTGGAAACTTAAAAGAGAGAAGAAGTTGCAACTAAAGCTTGACACTATAGAAAAGCATATTGGTAAGGTTTATGAAAAATAGACCATAGGCGGACAAGAAATATCAGTAGTGAGATGGAAATCAAAGGAAGAATGTCTTCATGTTAAGTATGCCATAGAATATGAAGAGCATAACAAGAGAATGGCAGTAGTTGCTAGTAGTGAAAATCCAATCAAGGCTAGGTTTAAACATGCAGCCAATGAAGCAAACCTAGCAAAGACTATTCAGATGAGTGTTGTTTTTCATATTATGTCCAGAGGGTGTCCTATGAGAGACTTCTCAGAATATGGTAATTTATTATCTTTTTTGAAAGTTCCTCACTATCCCATGTCACATTGGTCAACAAATATTGGATGGGAAATGACAAACTGTCTTTCTGAGGTGGAAAAGCAAAATTTACAGGAGAAAGTAAAATAGTCTAGATTCATTTCATTATCCATATATGAAGTTACTGTAGTAGATAACACTACTTGGGTTTGTATGCATGTGTATACAGTAAAAGAACATGTCCACCAAGCTCATCTACTCTGCATTCGTAAAATGAGGGGCAATTCAATAGCAGAAAACTTATATTTTGAAGTGAAGAATGCTTTGAATGAAGTTGTTGGTATGGATGATTTGACAATTGGAAAGAAGTTAGTGTGTGTTGGAGCTGATGGAGCTGTAGTAATGCAAGGCCAAAGGAATGGTCTCTATGCAAGATTAAAAACTAGTATTGCACCTTACATGCTTGGCATACATTGCATGGCCCATCGAATGAATTTAGCATATAAAATTGTAAGTGATTTTCCTACAGTGTCAAAAGTTGAAGATCTAGTTCGCGACATATACTCTTACTTCTGTAGAAGTCCTAAACATTTTGCAAAATTTAAGATTTTGTCAGAGAGAGTAACACCAGGAAACAAGCTTCTCAAGGATGTTGAGACCAGATGGATCTCTTTGCATGGACCAGTAGAAAGAGTTCTAACAGAATATCAATCCTTGATCAGAGTAATATATGAGCAACGCCTCACAGTAGACAAAGCTCCTGATTTGTTACATAAGTTAAGTGATATAGAGACTCTGTTAACTTTAGCCAGTCTTCTCCCCATGCTGGATTTAATGAACAAGCTTGTTAAGAAATCCCAAGACAGGACTATGTATATCCATGAGTATTCAGATTTATGTAGAATGACATGCCTTGCCTTGGATAATTTATACTCAGATATGATAACACTTCAAAGCCCAAATTTTTTCAGGTGGAAAATAATTACAGATTTGAATCATGCTGAGAATTTTTTACAATTCAATGCAAAAAATGATTTATGTGTGTTTGTGAAAGGATATGAAATACCAATGCACCAATCTAAGACGGGCAAGTGAGGCAGACTACTTCCAGTTAAAAAGGTTGATTTTGACATGTTTGTTAAATCTATCAGTGTGAATTTGAAGTCAATTTCCTACCAACTTTCAAGTGAGATTCATGAAAGATTCCTTAGAGAAGAAATTCTTGAGGCCATGGGTTGTGTGTTTCCTCATTTTTGGAAAAACATTAGAGATAGACAACTTGATGCTCATATGTTTCATAAAAAAATTCATGAATTGATCAGAGAGTTTTCAAAACATGCAGATTGCAATGGAAAACCAATTGATGGAATTATAGATTAAGCTAATCTTAAAAAACAATGTAGACAATTTGCATCATGTATGAAATTGCAGTTAAAAAACTTGGAGAATCCATTTCAACCTGGTGCAATAACCAGGCTTTGGAAAAGGATAGAGCAGAGTGAAGTACTGCATGATTCAATATCAGAATATTTCAAACTTGCTAATTTATGTCAAACAATGATATTGGGGTCGGTGGAAGATGAAAGAGTTTTCAGTGCATTGGGGTTTTTGAAATCAAAGATCAGAAACAAACTAGACAGAAATTTGGAAACTTGCTTGAGGTTGTTTGTAACTCAGTACAATGTTATAGACTTTCCTTATGATAGGGCATTGGCAATTTGGAATTCCTTGCATGAAAGACGAGGGCTTTTGAACACTAGTTCAAAACATGGTGGTTCATAGACAAATGATGGATCTTGGTCCCAGACTCAGAATGAAGATGAAGAAATTTTTGATTTTGAATACCCAACTCAGAATGAAGAAGAACCTCTTACTAGTAGTAGTAGTCAATTTCAAGAGCTGGATTCCATGTGGGATATAGAAGAGGGTGAGGTAGACTACTCACTGACACTGAGTGAAGAGTGAAGTGATTTAGAATTAGCATTCAGTTAATAGGTATTTATAATTTTATACACTGTATACTTATTACTGTACTTGTTGGATAAATTGATAATGGAATTGGACTTGATTCTGAATATTTATTAATTTATTGACAATTTATTAATTGACTCATATTCATCTACAAGCCTATGAGTACAAGTAATAAGTATTGTTCCTGATTTTTGTAATTTGAATTTTGATTTTTGTAATTTCAATTTCAATTTTTGTAATTTGTAATTTGAAATTTTGAATTCATGATTTTTGTAATGCAGATTGTAGAATGTCCCTCTTTGTCCACAATAGTAGGGATATATATGATTTTTGTAATTGTAGAATGTTCAAGAAATTTGTAATTTGATATAACCTTGCGAAGTCCCGCACAAAACCTTTCATAACCTCTCAGCTATTTAATCTTGTAACTGATTAACCTTTCTGAAGTTACGCCTTTCTGCCAGATGCTTCATCGTAGCTTCGTAACCGCCAACACTAATGGCCAACAAACCCTCGCGAAGCTTTGTAAACCAATTGTTCCTGACAAAGTGTTCCGAAGTTACGCACGCTATTAGTTGGGAGTCCTTCAAAAGTTTGGAACCCATTAGCATCCTAACCACTTAACCGTGGAGAAGTTACGAAACAACCCAGTGTTACTTCAGAACATTGTCAGTGGTCTATTAGTAATGTGCACATGCTTAAAGGTTCTTTTAAGTGACTTAAAATTTTGAAAAAGTAATGATGAAATAGAACCGATCTGAGCCTTTCTAGGGTTTAATGGATTTTTAGAGCATATCTCAACCTAGCACTTAGGGTTTTAACATTTTGATCAAAATTTAGGGCCTAGGCCTTCGGGAAGAAAATTATAGGAAATTCTCAAAACAATTGTGAAAACTAAAAATACTACCAACATGGTCAATTTATTATTTGTCAATTACCTAATTTCCTAATACGAAGCATTTACTTAATTAGAATTGAGATTCTTGACTTGAGTCAATGAGCTCTTTACAAAATTACACAGGCACAATGACAAAAAAATTGAAAATTACAAAATATCCATGTATTATACTATTAAATTTAACTTCAAAATTTCAAATTCAAGAATCAATGATCATAGTACCAGTAACCAATTACCAGACTCAGAGGTGAGAGGACAAAGACTTGAAGTCTTAGACTTCTATGATCTATCAAAAAATTACAAAATATCCTTGTATATTTGTATTAACTAAAACTTACTTCAAATTTATACATCAATGTCAATGATCAATGAATATGATCAATGTTCAGAAAATAAAAACTAACATTGGCATTTGGAAAATTAAACAAATTTGGAAACAGTTATTAGAGTGACAGCTGGCAGCCTAGATTCTTCAGAATTAGTCTTGATTTGCACCAAAGGTGTATCCACAACAGGTGAACTGAAAACATAAGATACCCTATTCAAATTAACTGACCTCCCTCTATTGGCTCTTCATCTAATACCAAAACTATCTCAACTACTTCCATCATCCATGTCAATATGGCAAGACCAAGGCTTGAATCTCTGCAATGTTTTCCCACACCACAATGTCCCTCTTTGATGGCCAAGTTACCTCTCTAACTGTCTCCAAGTCTTCAAGGCATTTGTTCCACTTGGCATCCGTTATGGCTCGAGATTCAGCAACAAACTTATTCATGTCAATCTCTTGCTTGTACAATTCATCCACAACTTCATAAAAATTTGAAATGTCAGCATCACCAACAAAATAAGAAGCCACCTTGCTACATTCCATAATTTGGTTGAAAGAATCAGCCCACTCTTGGAATTCCTTCAAGTGTCCCTCTTTGTCGACAATAGCAGGGATATATCCTTCAAACTCTTCAGCAAAAACCTTAAGCTTTGCCTGAACATTTTTTAACTTGCCAGTGAAAAATGCATACAAATCCTTTACTAATAACACCATTTCCTTAACATCAATTATTTTGTCAGGTAACTCCATTGTTTTCCCCATTAGTAAAACTAACCTATCAAAGAATTGCAAGTATGGGCCCCAAGTATTAAATAATGGGGTTAGTATAGACAAGGCATTAGAACATTGATATTCTATCCCCTGCAAAGAAATGAAAGTACTATGAAGGATTTGAGACTTCCCTTTTAAAATATTTACTCTGTGCAATAGCACCTTCTTCAAAGTCTCCTTTTCAGCAATTCCAGTATCAGTAGGCTCAGGCTGATCAACGTCCATTATTATCTTTTCTGTTGCAAGTTCTGGAGCTAAGCCCGCCTCATGCTCAGTTTGGACCCTTGCATCACAGACCTCTGTAAATGCCCTGGAATGATTTTTTAGAGTATTTATTTCATCTTTTAGCTCCTTCAAAGTCTTATCTAGCAAATAATTCTTCTTCAGTTCCTCTTCAAACTTTTTTCTAGATGCCACATAATCTCTGAATGTCCTGGCTAGCCCGTTCTCCAAGTCCTCAACCACTACTTTATTCATGGAGGATGCATGATGTAGGAGATTTTCTATCTCTAATCCTGTAGTGTCCTGCAACCTCCATATTAATTGGCTACCCTGTGTGGTGTCTTGGATGTCAACCAATCTGGGCTTACTAGATTCTGGGGCCACACACCATACTGCTAGTGTCTTAGTGTCCATATTGAATCCATAACCCCTCATGAGTCCATCAAGGCCAAAAGCTTCATAAGCTACAACTTTATCTTGCCTCTTGATTTGGTCAATTAGGAATGATGACTCCAAGTCCCATCCAGGGATCAACAACATGCCACTTCTCTTTACAAGATCTCTTGCCTCCTCTAAACTTAATGTTTCACTGTTGGGATCATAGGCCTGTAATTTTCAATCATTTGAATAGTTTTTTCTTGTGATTCCTCTAGTTTCAAAGATAGTGTTAATTCATTCTGCTTAACTCTAAAGAGAAAACTTTTAAACTCAATAGACTTGATGAATTCATCATCATCTATAAACTCTTTAGCTTGGATGACCTTGTCATCCAATCTAGCTGCATCCAATTCTAACTCATCTACGGCCTTTTCTCCCTCATTTTCCATTGATGTCAAAAAATGTTGTCTTAAGTCAAAAAAGTAATGGCTATTACCTGGCAGGATTTGTAGTGCCTTTTGCCTTGCCTTTTGTGGTACATTCATCAAATTTTGTTTCTTTGATGGCCCCTGCTCAGATGTGGATGGCTCAGCTTGTTCTATTTCTCCCATAAAATCCACATCAGGTTCAACTTCTTCAGGGTTTATTCTATCCTCCTCCTTCTCCTCAGGGATGTTTGGCAATTTAGACATAATATCTTCGTAATTCTCTATACACATTTCAATTTTCTTAATGTATTTGAGATCAGGAAAGAAACCAGGGAAGGTAGGTTCTGCCTTTTTCAATTGTCCCTCTACCCTTACAATATTTTCCCATTTATAGGTTCTCTCTTCATTGGTAACTTTGCTAAAAACATTTCTAATAACATCCTCCTCTACCATAGGCTGATTTAGAGCCAAATTGTGATTCCTCATTTCTCTCAATGCTCCTCTAATGAACTCTTCAGGGCCATACGTCCTTGCTTTACCAGAGGGAAATTTGAATTGTCTGTGAAATTCATGGATTTGGTCCACAACATCTTTACCTATAGAGAAATCCCCTATTTGGAACCTCCTTGCCAGAAAGGTTCCCTTATGTCTTTTAGGGCCTAAGTGCTCTCTATCCATCATGATAAGCTGCCACAAGAATTCTACTATTGCCAATCTTTCTGGGACAAATTTTGGCAATATGTGTGGAGGTTGAGGGAAAGCATACACTCTTATAACAGTTAAATTCTATAAAAAAAACATATCACCCCAATTGTGCTTGATGTCATTATCAATATTAAATGCTACGGGTCTAACAAATTTTCTAACAAGTAAAGGAAATCTATCCCTCACAATACCTAACATGTTCATTAATGGATCCACAAAATCACTATAAAAAGTAATGGAATTAGAGAAATGGTAAGTTCTATGCCATAACCTGGTCCACAGCTAAACCAGAACAATTCCTCCTTCATTCTCGGTAACATCGATGAACCCTGGGTTGATGTAGCCAATATTGAAATAGAGGATCAGGTGCATCAGCATGGAGTAGTGATTGAACTTGAAGCTTTTCAAATCAATCTTCGCATTCATCAACTTAGAGTGCATTACATTGATTATGTGCCCCACATAATCAAACTCCTTGTTCGTGTATAGATCTTGAACATCTGTAGCCATGAAAAAATTTCAGGAGTCACTGTCGAACCTCCATCTAGTCCAATAACTTTGTGTAGACCATAGATGGTATTCTGGAAATAGGGAAAGAAAAGCTCAATATCAAATGAATCTGCAACCTTCTTCGGTAACAACCCCACCTCTTTGTTTTCTCTAGGAATATGCCTCCTCATAACTCTTCCATGGTAGTAATTTCTCTATCTATTAAACAGGGCCTCCTCTCCTGCTAGGTCAATATCCACGCTCATAGGTCCCTGAAGATCGAAAGCTTGAGTAAAAGATGCTTTATCTAACATGTAGAGTATAGACTTGTCATGCTTGTGGAAAGCTTTTGTTACTGGATTGTATGATTGAATTAGCACTTTCATGAGGTCTACATCCAAAAATACCTCAGGTACTATCAACTTTCCCAAGTTCCTGTCCCATGGGTTTGAAACAAGAGGGCCTCTAATTCTATTGTTATAGAAAAACATGAAGAGCTCATACCTAGTTATGTTTGAGCATTTAGCATCCCTGCAGAACACATAAGGGTCCCTCCATTCATAAGCATTAGCTAATTGCAAATTTCAGGATCCAGGCAATAGTTTCATCCATTCTTCAATGTATATGTTTGGCCTCTTTGTTCTTGAATGCATAATGGCACTCTTTTCCGGTACTGCAACAACATCAAGAGATCCTTGTTCTGCCATTATTTTAAATACTAAACTCTCTGGTTGCTCTTTGACTTTGGAAATTATGGATGCTCTGAAGTGTGAACTATATTTAATAACTAATAAGTAACAAGCAACTCACAAGTACAACCAGGCTACCTACTATATTAAAAATTAAAATCTCAACGTCTCATCAAGCACAGTCACACAGGCATGAAATTAGTAATTACCTTTTTCAAAAAAGTGTCACTGTCAACTGTCACTTCCACTCTTCCAGCATAGATTTGGCGGTGATCCAAGAGAAAATAATTAGCGCATTGCCGAAGTGACGCTAATGGTACATCTAAGTTTCTAACCCTAGGTCCCTAATACCCTATCTCAACTGTGCTAAATTGCTACCTACAAATCAGGGGCTTTGGCCCTTGGCCATTTGAAATCTGAAAACTTTGAGACTTACGAAGTCACGCAATACCTTTTCGAAACTTCAGGGCTGTTAAACTGACTAGAAAAATGAAACCTTGAGATGTTATGACACAACCTGGCATGCTACATGAATGATGACACTTGCACTTCCCACTTTCCACATGGCATGCAACTTACTCTCCGTCAAACTGTCTCTCACTTTTCAACCCCTTATGAAGTTACACACGAAGTTAGTCGGGACTTCGAAATCCCTAACCATCATAAATAAATTAACTGTTGAGAAGTTACAAAACAACCAGGCATAACTTCAGAACCCCTAACCATCGTAATAAATTAACCATTGAGAAGTTACGAAACAACCATGCATTACTTCAGAACCCCTAACAATCATAATAAATTAACCATTGAGAAGTTACGAAATAGCCAGGTGTAACTTCGGAACCCCTAACCATCATAATAAATTAACCGTTGAGAAGTTACGAAATAGCCAGGTGTAACTTCGGAACCGATCACCATCATAATAAATTAAAGTTTTAAATGTTGAGAAGCTACGAGACAAGTAGGTGTAACTTTGGAACAGATCACCATCATATTAAATTAAACGTTGAGAAGTTACGAAATAGCCTGACATAACTTTGGAACCGATCACCATCATAATAAATTAACTGTTGAGAAGTTACGAAACAACCAAGCGTAACTTCGGAACAGATCACCATCATATTAAATTAAACATTGAGAAGTTACGAAACAAACAGGCGTAACTTCGGAGCTTGGAGTGGGTTCCAATTTATTTAGTACTCTGATTTAGCATTCTGATTTACTAATTACAATTTACATATTTTTCAATTTATAGATAATAAAACTATTGTTTAATTTCATGATTCATGTAACATGTTACTGTATTGGAATTTAGTGTATTGACTATTGAAATTTAAAGTATTAGCAAATAACGGCAACACATATTACGTAAAACTAAAAACAATAACACTATTTGAAAAAGAGTCTTTTGACTTCTCATTGTTTCATTTGTATATGTAATATTACAAATTTACAGACTATAGTATTACTATTTAATTCAAAAAATGGTATACAATATATTATATACATAATACTGGTAACTTCAACTAATTCACTGATTCACAATTTCATTGAATGTTTGTGGACCAACCGTTTTCAAAACCAAAATGAAAACTACATTCGATTATTTCGTATTTACAAATTACAACTTACAAGTAACAAAATTTTTCATAAGATCCACAAAGAAAAAAAGATTAGTCGATGCACAGACTAGCAAATAATGGGATCATCTGATTCATCTCCTCCTGGAACGCCTCCTGGTCGAAGCCATGATCGTCAAAAATGGCGCGCATCTCCGCCTTTTCATTTTCTACTTCAAGTTCAAACATGTCACTCAGGTAACCGATGTAACTAGTAGCATGATGATGATCCCTTGCTGCAGACATTAGATGACTGAGGACATCCTATTGAATCTCCTCCTCCATATCCAAATTTGGTTGGATAACAGGTTCTGGGTTCTCATTTGATGATCCGTCAACTACTAGAAGACTTCTGTGAAACTGCCCAGAAAATACAAATAATCACCAACTTGTCATCCAAATTTACAAATTTAGAAAGCTCCTATGCTCTGCAATTCCACTACCAAGGAGTATATAAAGAAAATAATCACCAACTTGCCAGCTACAATAAATTTTGAAGGAATGTTTCACGTCAGGTGGCTTGCCTGGGAAAAGGAAATTAATGAATATTGGTAAAGAAAAATTGCAGACATTGTAATGTCCTACGTAACTTGGCTCCGAAGTCAAAAAGAAGAATAATAAATGTTGATGAATCATAGCTCATATCTCATAAAATTATCCTTTTTAATGTCTAATCAAAATCCTAGCCTGGATTTATGTACCACTCAAGTTACGCAAACTGTCAGCATTGCCTCAGAACCACCATATCCTAGCTACGATTTTAAATTTTGAACTGACAACTTGGCAGCCACATTAAACTTTCGTGTAATGTGACTTGGCTCTGAAAAGAAAGATAATGAATGTTTACGATTCATAGCTGAGATTTTGTACAAATTAACCTTTTTTTACATCTAATCAAAATCTTTTCATCATTAAGTCTCATTAATTGTACTTCAGTGATCAATGTCATTGCAACTTCATGGCTAAGTTACGCAGACTGCCAACATGGCCTCAGAAACCCCATATCTTACCTATAATCATAACTTCCAAAGTCACGTACATTGTCAACCTGTCCTTTGCATATCTTCGTGGCCTTCAACTGCAACCTACCAGTATAACTGCTGAAGTCATGCACGCCGTCAACCTGACCATTACGTATCTTCATAACTGTCAGCATGAACCCTCCTTTTAGCCTACCGAAACTACACACACTATTACCAGTCACCACAAATATCACTGCAACTTCGTGGCTAAGTTATGCTGACTGCCAACGTGTCCTCAAAACCCCCATATCTTACCTACGATCATAACTTCTAAAGTCACGTACACTATCAACCTATCCTTTGCGTATCTTTGTGGCCTTCAACTGCAACCTGCCAGCATAACCACTGAAGTGACGCACGCTGTCAACCTGACCATTATGTATCTTCGTAACTGTAAGCATCAAACCTCCTTTTAGCCTATCGAAACTACGCACACTGTTAGCAGTCACCACAAATGTCACTACAACTTTGCGGCTAAGTTACGTAGACTATCAACGTGTCCTTGGAACCCCCATATCTTACCTACGATCATAACTTTTGAAGTCACGTACACTGTCAACCTGTGTTTTGCATATCTTCGTGGCCTTCAACTGTAACCTGCCAGCATAACCACCAAAGTCACGCATGCTGTCAACCTGACCATTACGTATCTTCATAATTATCAGCATCGACCCTCCTTTTAGCCTGCCGAAACTATGCACATTGTTACCAGTCACTACAAATGTCACTACAACTTCGCGGCTAAGTTACACAGACTACCAATGTGTCCTCGGAACCCCCATATCTTACCTATAATCATAACTTCTGAAGTCACATACACTGTCAACCTGTCCTTTGTGTATCTTCGTGGCCTTCAACTGCAACCTGCCAGCATAACCGCCGAAGTCACACATGCCGTCAACCTGACCATTACGTATCTTTGTAATTGTCAGCATCGACCCTCCTTTTAGCCTGCCAAAACTATGCACACTATTAGTAGTCACCACAAATATTCACTAATTTATATTTTTTATAATATAAATACTCTTTTATATTCGCCAATTTATAATTTTTATAATATAAATACTATTTTATATTCGCCAATGTATATTTTTTATAATATAAATACTATTTTATATTCGCCAATTTATATTTGTGTAGTTATGAAACAAAAACACAATTCACCAAGATAGTTCCACCTAGTTTTAGGGAGCATTAATGATTCGCCAATTGAGATTTTTTTTTTTTTCATTGAAAAGAAAATAATTTTGCTAAAAAAAAAAAATTCCCTTCTAACTTTCGCCACTTTTTTACACCTTTCTTAAAGGGGGGGTTTCTTAAAGATTACCCTGCCACTCACCTTTGCTATTGAAGATACTCCATATCTGTTTGGCTTGAAGAGCTTTATTGAACAGTCTTAAATTCCTTATTCCAAGACCACCATATTTTTTAGGGTGAAAAACTTTCTCCCAAGCAATAAGAGGGATATGCTTCTGTTCCTTTGTGTCGGACCAAAGGAATCTTCTCTGTATTCTCTCCATAACCTCCACAAATTTAGCAGGGATGGAAAAGAGGGTAAGAGTGTAGGTTGGGAGGTTTTGTAAAGTAGATTTGACCATCTGAATCTTTCCTGCCTGATTGATGGAGACCCCTTTCCAACCAGCAAGCTTCCTGTTGAATCTGTCTATTATTTATTCCAGAAGGCTTCTGGAGGTTTGACACCTAAGGGCAGGCCCAGATAAGAGGATGAAAAAGCATTAATACTGCATCCCAAAATGTTAGCTATTTTCCTCTGTCTACCCTTCGAGGTATTGACTAAGAAGATGGAGCTTTTATTCCAATTAATGGATTGACCAGTAGCCCTGATGTATTCCTTTAGAAGATCCTTCACCACTTTGGCTTCTCCCACCGAAGCCTCTCCACCAAGGATGGTGTCATCCATGAATTACTAGTGCAAGAAAACATTGTTACCTAAGGAGGGGTTGATGCCTTTCAGGTTCCCCTCCCTTTTTAAAGCAAAGATGAGTCTTCCCAGGCACTCAACAAGGATAATGAAAAGAATTGGGGAAATGGGGTCCCCTTTCCTTAGGCCCCTGGATGGCTTGAAAAAGGAGGATGGGGAACCATTAATCATTATTACCAGAGAAGGAGTAGAGATAATTTGCTCGAGAATCTTGCAAGTATGGGAGTTGAATCCAAAAACTTCAAGAACACTGAAAAGAAACTACCAGTCTACTCGATCATAAACCTTGGAGAGATCAATCTTAAGAAGAAATCCTTCCCTTTTACCAGCTTCTAAGGAGTGAATAAATTCATTCACCATCATAATGGAATCCAAGATCTATCTGCCTGGCATGAAACCCAATTGCTACTACGAGATCAGGGAGGGGAGAACTTTGAGAATCCTGGAAGTTATGACATTTGAGATGATCTTTAAGAAAGAGTTATAGAGACTAATGGGTTTGAAGTGCTCTAAAGAATTCACTCCTGTAGACTTAGGAATCAGCACCAGAAAATTAGCATTGAGCTCTTTGAGGAGATTTTTAGAACCAAAGAATTCCTGCACTGCTTTAACCACTTCTTTCACCACATCCCAGAATAGATGAAAAAAGAACATAGGGAAGCCATCTGGACCAGGGGCTTTGTCTCTAGGAAGAGAATCTAGGGCTCTCTTGACTTCAATCATGTCTAGAATTGAACATAAGGATTTTTTTTGGCTTTCTATAATAATTTGTGGAATGTTTTTGAGGAGTTTAACCTAATCTTGTTTTGATAGCTCCTAGTCTTTAGAAAGGAGAGAGGAAAAGTAAGCAATAGCTTCCTCCATGATATCCTTATCCTCCTTCAGGGCTTGATCTCCCCTCTTGATGTTGCTTATCCTGTTAGCGACTCTGTGTCTCATTGTGGAAAGGTGAAAGAAGTGAGTATTTTGGTCTCCTTCCCTAAGCCAAATGGATCTCGATCTCTGCTTCCAGAAAGTTTCCTCCTGCCTGATGATATTGTGGTATTTAGATAGGATGGATTTTTCCTTATTCAATCTTTCTTCATCATATCCCTATTTTTGGATTTCATCTTGAATAAGGTTAAGATCGTTAAGAGTCTTGTCTTTGGAAGTAAAGATATGACTAAATTCATCTTTGTTCCAATTTTTGACATTGAATTTGATATTCCTTAGCTTTTTTGCCACTCTAAACATAGCAGTGCCCTCAAAATCAATGTTCCACCATTCTTTTATTTTATTAAGCAGCTTTGGGTGGGAAATCCACATTTTTTCAAATCTGAAGGGGAAGTTCCTTTTCTTGGCGATCTAGTCCAGGGAAAGAGAGATAGGAGAATGATCTGAGCTAGCACGAACCAAAATAGAGAGGTTGAGAGAGTAGTGATTCAACCAATCCAGCGTGATCAAGGCATGATCCAATCAGACATGGATGTAATCCTTTCCAACATGCCTATTGGACCAGGTGAAATCAGCTCCTTAGGAGGTCCATATCAAGAAGAGCCTAGTCATTGATGAAATCCATTAAGTCTTGCCTGCTTTCCATGTCTAGGGAAATCCCTCCCCATTTTTCCCCTTCTTTTAGGGGAGTATTGAAGTCCCCCACAATAATGCCCTTAGACAGGTTTAATGAGGCTAAGGTGGTTTTAATCTTGTTCCAGGAGACCTTTCTATATTTTTTGGAATAAGGAGCATAAATATTAAATATGAACCAACTTTCATTATCTTTTATTTTAGTATATTGCATAAGAAGAAGGTTACCTCCTTCATAGATGACTTCAGCTCTGAGATGATAAGAATTCCACATAGTCATGAGACCTCCAGAGGTGCCATCTAAACTGGTAGCTTTGTTTTCCATGACTTCACTAAAAATGATACACTCAAGCTTTTCCTTCTGCATTTTTGTTTCCTGGATTAAGAAAATGTCAGGTCTATGATCCCTTATCATGTTTCTAATAGCATCCTTCTTGTGTGAGCTATTTAGCCAATGAATGTTCTAGGAGATGAATTTCATTTCTTATCGGAGGTGCAGACTGCATGGATGGTCCTCTGAGTCCCATCCTCTATGTTCTTGTTGGCTTCTTCTTTCTTGATCCGGCTAGCCCTCTTCTTACCAGGAGTTTTAGGTTTGACCTCTACTTCTTCTTTGTTTCTGCTTCTGGTAGCTATAGGGGAAATAGGAAATGGGTTTCTGCTGTTGGATTTCTTCTTATTGTGGACAGTGATCCAACCCTCCTTTTCTTCTTTATACGTGGTGAAGAGCTCTTCCATTTTGGTGAATTGGTTAGGGGAGGTTGTTACCATCAGATCTTCCATCTTTTGAAACTTCCTTGAGTCCTACTTCTCAGGACAAGGTTGAGAGTCTTGAAAGGAGGTGTCTCTTTGCATGCTATGTTTTAGGCTGGAAAAGCCTTCTTCTAGGGGGGAAGCAAGGGAGTCTAGAACAAAGGAAACAAATGTGGTGCCAGGACACAAGTCACCTCCTTTAGTCAGAACTAAATTCTTTTTTTATTCCAAAATTTCTTGCTGGATGGTGATTTCTAGATCTATTCCCTCCAAATGGGGGATCTCTCCACTAGTTTCTTTGGTTTCAAGCTGCTAATTTGGCAGCTCCTCCTCTACCGTTGTTTCCTTTTCAGCCCTGATTTTGTGGACTACTGGAGCAGTCTCATCTTGTTCTTTTTTCTTCCAAACTCTTTGTGTTTTGACCTCAGTACCCTCTTGAGGGATTGTTATCTCTCTTGTAGCATTTCCTTGTTCAAGGCTGTTATTTATTCCATTGGTATTCTTTCTTTGTGCAAGTCTAGCTTTCCTTTCTTTCTCTCAGCTCAGGAATATAGGGCATGATTTAGCTCTGTGTCCCGCTTTCTTACAGTGGAAACAAGTGAAGGGAACACTTTCATAGTTAAGTTTCTACACTCATTTACCCAATTTTGATCAGAGCTCAATGATTTCCAGCATGTCTTGGCCTTCTTCCACCCCTATGAAGATCCTAGCATAGGTGAGGTGTCGCCTTGCCATAGTCACTAGGTCAATGGAAAGTAGGGTGCCAAAGGATTTGGCTATCCTGTCAAAAAAACTTCATACCAGAACTCCAGGGGGAGTTCGGGCAATCTTACCCACACCGGGGCCTGGACGAAGAAGGAATCATTGAGATCAAGCTTAGGGGTCCATTTTTACAGTGCTAGAGTGGCCTTTCCTATGGCCCAGGTTCCGAAAAAGAGGATTTTGTCTAGATCTTCTTTGTAGGAGAACTCAAAAGACATAAATCCCTTCGCCATGGCTGAAACCCGGACTTGACCCTTTAAGTCCCATTTCTTTTTTGCAAAGATCCTAACTATGTCTATGTTAGGTCTTGACCCAACAAACTTACCAACAAGAGTATGGTCCATGGTAGCTATATTGTGATCTACCAGTTCGTCAGGTATCTCTATAGCATATTTTCCTTTTTCCTTGTCTGAAAGGTCCTTAATAGAAGGGAAAGAGGACTTACCTGTGGGTTTCATTCTGAAGAGGGTTAACCACTGACGGTTGGTGGATTTTCCATCGTAGTCACATGTCTGGGTCTTCGTGGTTGTAGATGGTCTTGGAGGGATGCCCATATTCTCATCCCCCACCCCATACCCCTTTCCAGGGTCTTTCTCATTTTCACATGGAACCCCATCCTTTTTCTCTGGATCTGTAGAGTCTTGTTCTGGTAGAGATTCATCGAAGCAAGCATCGTGCATTCCCTGAGGATCCCACAACCTGCAAACCTGGATTCCCACCCACCTTCAAATTCAAAATACCTCGTGCTCCTGCTCCTGCTCGCTCACTCGTCATAGAGCTATTATTGATCCTCTTTTAGAGTCTGTTGATGACTCCCAAGTTTGAAATTTTTTATAACCTCTTGGTCATGTGCTTCCAATGAAAAAATCCTCTAGGATCCCTTAACCAATACTATTGTTGCACATTTTCTTTGTTGGTGTGTTATCTCATCACTGCCTATAGACTACCAAGATCCTGGACACTCTATTTTGTTTCTTTTTTGACTCATCTAAAAATCATTTCTAATCAGCTGCACTTTTCTGCTATCTCCTTACTTCATCTAACTATTAGTTTCATTGTATAAAATATGTCTTTGCTTGTATATATCCACCTTTATTTCTGCATACAGAATTTACATAGTCCTTACCATTTATTTTCCATATTCATTATTTACAATTTCTATCTAATTGTAAAATTCATGGTCTTCATGTACATGTGAATATCTCTTCTCATCAAATCGTATATTTGTCCTTACATAACTACTGTAAAACTAGTGAAATCTTGATTCCCAAAAATTTCTACTCCATCACAAATTTGTAAAGCACATATTTGATTTAACTTAACTAACACATTTTTCAAAAAATTCATGAAATTTAAAGGTTACTTTTGTTGACAACCAACCATACATTCAATAATTAATCTTTGGGTATCATATCTTTATTATTGCAATCATTTTCTAGAATTCTATGATAACTTTCATTATAGTGCAGTAAGGTATATGGTTGTCTTGCCATCTCATTCCAAAAATCCACCCACTACTAAATTCATTTGAAATTTATATCATGCTCCTTAGATGCAAGCTCTTCCTCACCTCCTTGTTGTCTATCAGTGCCTTTCATAGCTTCCTTTGGTACTGCTGCAAACTTTTGAACCAATTATTTATCTTCAACCTTAATCTCACCCTTTAGAACCAATTATTTATCTTCAACCTTAATCTCACCCTTTAGAGTATGAAGCTCTTTGTTGGTTAAATCTATTTTAGTTACTAGAATTTCTTGGTTCTTTGCTTCGTCCAACTGTTTTTGATCTAGTTTATCTTCTTCATTTACTGTTGCAAGACTACTTTTTCCCTTTCCATTGTCTCTTTGAAATGTTTTGGCATCATCCTCTATCTTTATGACAGTTCTTAATGACTTCTCATCTTCATATTCTGCATAATTTGCATGCATACATAAATTTTTAGCTTTAAAAACATAATGCTTTTTAGCCTCCTTTATTGTCTCTTTCATTGGATCCTTTTCTATGGCTTTCACCTAAACCTTCATAATAGCCATTAGTACTCATTTTCTCTTTCCCTTTGTGAACTTCACCTTGTTCACTATGATTTGTATTCAAGCCAACACAACAAGTCTTTTCAATAACATGTTACCCACTACCTCAACAAGATCCTTCTGGCTTATTTTTGGTATTCCAATGGTTCACCCACCTGAACCTCGTTGATCACTCCTTCCTCTTCTAGCTGGTTCACTTAATTAGCCCATTCACAAAGGACTTTCACTTTTCCTCCTTCCCAATCTTAGCTAGAACTTATCAAGGTTCTCTACATGATTAAGATTATCACTTGTTCTTTGCTACAACTCTCCTCGTTGTAAGTCACTATCATAGTAACTTACTTCACTGCTTCTACTTACAAATAAATAACTTCATTCACTGCTTCTACTTACAAATAAAATTTTTTCTCTCAATAATTTACTGAAAAAGCGAAGACAAAGAACCAATTTTACTTACCTTCATTCATTCAGATTGGCAATGTTGTAATTCCTCTACTTTGTCAAGTATCTCCTGTTGAACACCTAACCTTCATTCATTCAGATTGGCATTGTTGTAATTCCTCTACTTTGTCAAGTATCTCCTGTTGAACTCCTACTATTCTGCAAAAGATCTGTTGCAAAATTAGTTATAGCTTTCTCTATTAAAAAACCTTCTTACCTTGATCTTTGTTTCCCTAATAGCCTAACTTTATTCCAAAGAGCATACCAGCTCCTACACCAAATGATGTAGACTAAAAATGATGTAGACTAAATAGCCAATAGGATATTAATGCCACCAGCCATTCTAAATACACCATAAATCTCGTTCTCCTCAATCCGGTTGCACGAAGTTCCTTCAAATTTGTATGCTAAGGGAAATTAGAATTCCCTCAACTCTATATTTAATCATTCTATCGATGGTTCAAGATGTCTCTTTCTATTGGTAATCATTAAAATACTAATCAATTAAAGGATTAACACAACTGAAAATTAAACTTTGTTTCTACACTTATACTTCCATGCGTGAGGTTCTTTAGATGTATACATTCGTAATTTCCACGCATGATTTATTGTATGCTCTTCTCCCCTAACGATGTTGTTGAAACGGATTTCATTCTCCACGCTCGATTTCCATTGCCAATGCCTTCATTTCATAATTGATATGGCATAACCTCAATAAATTAGAAATAAAAGTCCATATACCTCTCTCAATTCAAATTATGACTCCACCATATGATCCTCCAATTGTAGGAGCATTGGTAGCTCGTCGCATGGAATTTTTTTCAAGGCATCAATACAAAAACACTGAAAATTATTGATCAATCTTATGGTGTGTGTTCTTTATCTGAAGAATTAACAGACTTCTAAAGTCTCATGACTTCTTAACAGATGAGGCTCTTCTTCTAAAGGAGATGATAACAAATCCGTCAATACACCATAGGCAACTATTCCACAATGACAAATTTGAATATTACTGGAGATCAATCTCCCTCACAACAATTTATAAAAATCCATCTTCCCATGATTTTGGACCTGCACTATTGCACACTCATGTACCATGGATCGGCAAACTCCAGGCATCGACTTTTAAATTATCATCACAACAATCTCCATCTCAACTATTCACAATAATGCAAAATTGATTTCCACGGTCAACATATTATCAAGATCAGATACATACATATTGACATCCTTTTCACCAACCGTAAAAAATAACCTGGCTGTGATAACAAAATGATGCAGAGTGCATAACAAAAGTTAAAACCATATATTATCTCAAATCATCAAAAAACTAGGGAACTCGATCCATAAAATAATATGTATATTATTTCACTCTGATTCCTCTTCATTCCTCCTATTGTAAAGCTTATATCCTCTTATTTAGGGAAGTCTCATATCTTATTGAAATTTTCTCACATCTTAGGAAATCCAAACCACTCTTATTCTTGTGCTGACTCCCTAATCATATGCTAAAAGAAAATACATTACACCAATTTATCTCATTACATGGCATTGAGGAGGTTATGAAGAACTAACTCTCTTCACATATATACGAGTTTAGAAACTTCTACAATCTTATCATAATTAAATACTAAATTTAATTAAGAAACTCATTTATCTATAATAAATTTTGATACTCCCTAAAATATAATTACAAATGATTAATGTGGTCTTACGAATCTGCTACAGACTCTAAGGGTACAAAATTTTATGACCTCTTGGTCAAAAATCTTCAATCTATTTCCTTCTACCTGAATCCCACACTTGATTTTGTCGTTGTCCAACATCTTCAAGAACTTTTCTTATTAACTTTGTCCTCTTCTCTTTTTGTAGCTTTTGATCTACTACTGTTGTCCTCAATCTTCTAGGTTTGCATACTTTGTGTTGTAATGCTCTACTTGCTATGTTAAAGTAGTCCCTTGTGATCAATTACTTTTCATTATTAACTATCTTCTTCACTTTAGTATGCATCCCTTGAGGAAATTTCTTCACCAATATACATAACTCCTCAATATCCATTATGCTCTTTCACTAATCCATGCTTCTAACACTACTCCATTGTAACTTTGCTTCAAAATTTAAAAAATTTAGGGTCTCCATTGTCATTTCACTATTCAGCTCCCATTCTTCATCACCAAACTTTTCTCAAAAAAATGTTTAAGACACTTTGTTGCCTCCTCCATTGCCATTTTATGAAAGGTTAACTTTCATCTCTCAAACTCTCACTTGTTTCTACACCTGCATTACGAAATAAATTTATTATAGTAAACATTAAATCTCCCAAAAATTACCATCAATCATAAGAATGATTACTTCCTTTCTTCACTACTGTCTACAAACATGCAGTTTGTTGTCCCTCCATATGTATTTGTTTCTCTCTAATTCCTCTTTTACAATATGTTGATGACTCTCAAGGTTTAAAAATTTCATGACCTACTGGTTGTAATACCCCAAAATTGGCACCTAATAAATTTAATCAATTTTGGTACATTTTCATCAATTTTACACCTTCAAAGTCCTACTTTGCTAGGCAATTTTATCTCTCCTACTTGACTTAATTCGACTTGATGTCAATTGCAAAAACCCTAAATTGCATTAATCAAATATTAAAATTAATTCCTAAAGTCTTTGACTTTTATTAGCTAAATTACCCCTATGATAAATTAATTTAATTCTAAAGTCCTAAGTGCTTTAAATTAAATTAAACCCACCCCATTTGGCTAATATACATAAAAAAGAATTAATAATTACTTGTTATTCGAATGGACACTCCTATTTGAATTAATAATTCATAATATCCGAAAGGTCACCCTGTTGGCAATTTCCATTCTTTTAATTAAGTAATTCATGCCTTTTTTTCTCAATTGGGAATGAAGAGTCAGGAGTTTCAAATCAAGAACCTCTTCATTCTCTTCCCGGGCTTGTCTATTTAATGAACCTCATTTCTTCATTCAAAGGGAGCAATTTTTGAGAGTAATTAAACTATAGTGCTTTTTTGTCTCAATTTATTTCAAAGCTTTCATTGTGCATATTAGTGTAATTTTTCTCATCTTACTTTAATATTGCATATTCATTATAATTAGTTTGCTTATTTGCTCATAGCTTAATCTAATCTTATTTCAAGTTCTTTAGAATAAATCTGCACTTCATATTTCTTTCAAAGCTATTTAGATTAATATCATATTTCCTTCAAAGCATTTTTAGATTAAATTGCACTCATTCTAGATTAATTGTATTTCAATTATCATTATAGCTTTTAAAATCTTCCACTGTAGTACTGGTCTTATGGTTGTTGGGTCTCATTCTGATAGTAATTAAACACCTTATCTACATAGGAGGCAACAGGTTGCTTCACCATGAATTTTGAATTGAGTAATTCATACTCTCTCTCATAATTTGATCATGTGAGTAATGACTATGTTGCGTGTGTAGTTGGATTAGAGGTCCACATTTGACTATATACATTTTGGCGCCCACCGTGGGGTAGAAAGATCAATTTCTGGCCTCATTCTCAATTTATTTTTTTTGACAGGAAATTTAAGTTCTACCGTGTGTCCATACTGTCTGTGCATGGATTCTCACGTGAGAATCCAGAGCATATCACGCGAAGTTTCACTCCCTGTAGCACTCTCTCATGTGAACTGATACATCCTCACGTGGCACTATGTAATTTCTCGTGCGCTATGGAGTACTTCCTCGCGCGAGATTTGTATATAGTGTTTTAAATTGTTTAGTCTCTGTCTTTCCTGTTCCAGATTTCTAATAGTTTCCTATTTGTTGTTGTTTACTATTTCTCTGTTATTTTCATAGCACAACAATTTTCTGTAGGACGTTTGACCAAGAACATAAAATATACTAATGGTTTGATTGTAGGACGATAGTCAAAGACTTGCTAAAATGTTGTGTTTGTTTCTTGCTTTCATTCACATAGTCTAAATAGGGCTCCGTTAAAATTTCTTGATAATTTTGATAGTGAGTAGGGAATTTGGCTCTTCATTACATGGAGGTGATGACCATGAATGAACCCAAAAACCTAATGATCTTACTAATATGACAAATTCTTGGGGAAGCGGAGAAAGGTAGTGAATCTTTACGCTTCTATTTGCCAGGGGATTATGCTCTTCTCTCTTTGAGAGAAAAAGAAACCCAAAAGCTTGTAGATGTGGTGGAGTGAAGCTAACTCGGTGATGAATCTTCTCGATGTGTTTGGGTGAAGTGATGAGGTAGAGAAGTATGCTCTTCTCTCTTTGAGAGAAACATAAAATCAAACCCTTAGATCTAAGCCAAGTTGTGTCATCTTTAAAGGGTCTGCTAGAAGTTGAACCTCTGGGAACGACCCAAGTGAGTACGCACCTTTCATCGGTGATTCCACCTCACTCTAATAAAGAACATTTTGTTGAGTCTAAAGACTCCAAAACCATGTTAGCTTCCTTCTCAAGACTTCGACTATCATCTTGAGAAGGCTCCGTCTGTTATACTAAGCGATGCCACTCCTAGCCCTGCTTGTGGGGGTGTATGAATTTTGGGTGTTGGTGTGGCTTTGAGGCCTCAACCTTGTATCGGGGGCACCGAAGGTTAGTATGAATAGAAGCCTATTAAAAAAATTTCTTAGCTAGTGGCCTACCCGGTTCACCTCTGAAAGGAGTCATAATCTTTTCCCAGGGAGGTGGAAGAATCTCTCCCTTAGATTCCCATCATAGGCATACACCTGGATGCTTGAAGGTGGTATATGACACTGGCCCCTACCACAAGGGCAACCTTTAAACATATACTATTGAGTCCTTGAAAATACCAAAAACACGGGCGCCCTCTAGGGGGTGACACGGTTGTGTGAGGTGCACGTATGCGCATAAGCAATGGGGCAAAGTTTTTGTCTTCTCACCATTTTTTTTGTAGGACTAAGCTATGTTTTTTTTATTGAGTCTTAAACATTGTCCAATCATTATCAAACAAAGACTCCCCTGATGCTATCAATTTGCTTTGTCCTTGATAGGTCTTTTAACGACTACTTCTTGTATCACAACTGCTTGATCTAAACCTTTGTGTCTTTAAACAAATGCTTGAAACCTCAAAATGAGATTGTTGATTAAACTGTTCTTCAAACCTATTAGGAAATTAGATTTTTTGTTAGACATCAATTCAGGTTGTACCTCAAAATTCAACTTCAACCTCAAAAATTGTGTCAAACTGTCAGATTTTGGACATTTCCCACATGAAGTTTCACTCTTCAGAGCACTCTCTCACATGAGACTTTGTTCTTTTGCATGAGGTTTTGTGTTCTCTCGCATGGCCTGGTACTCTCTTGCATGAGACTGTAGCCCAATTTTCAAAAATAGAGACCTATTTGCCGTTGACTGTTTGAATTTTTATTTGACCTACTTTTTGTCTGAGATTTGTTTTTTCTATTTTCCTATCGTTCATTGTCAGAAACTGGTTGTCTCGAGTTAGGAATCGATCGATCTTTACTTTGACTCATGTCGTCTCTCGATTGGTCTACCTTATCTCTTTATGCCTTTTGTATCTCATGTTGCGATAGTCTTATCTTGGCTATTCTAGCCACCTCTTTTGACGATTCATACCAGGTCCATCTCACATCTTGGCTACTCTAGCCTTTATCTCCTTTGCGTTGTTCTCAGAGACCAAGTCTAGCATTATCCTGAGCCCTCTCTCGTTTCATCTTCATCTATGACTGTCATGACTAGAAGTGGCAAGACTTATCCCATTTAGAATACTGATCAAGGTAGAAGTGAACCTCCTAATCCAGAAATAGATCATCCTGAATCTGTCGTGAAATCTAAACTTTATGAGATATCCTCGATTTCCTCATTGAGTACTTTGAAAGGTAGTCCATCTCAACCATCACCTCTAGTGTTCCAATAGTGTTTTAATCCGTTGTTTGAAGCACAACCTATTTTCTCATTTTAAGAGCAAGACAACTCATTCTCCCAAGACAACCCATTGTTTCATAACTTTGGAAGACCTCTTCCTCGGACTAATCCTATTATCGTACCTATTGATCCTACTGAGAATAGTCCTACCATTGAAACTAGTGATACGGTTGACAATATCTTCTCATCTAAATTTATTAAATCTTTTGATCCTATTCATTCACCAAAGGTTACCTTAGCCATGCCCTTTTGATCTCATTCACATCACTTTGCTAAGTCTTCGTATACTGTGCAAGTCTATGACAAGATGGGAGATCTGTTTGATTTCCAATTGGGCAAGTACAGTCAAACTTTTGTCAATCTCAAAACAATCAGTATCATGGTCAAACCTTTAATGACCCACGTCATGCTCAACCTTAGAATGAGCAGCCTCATGGTCAATCTCAACATGACCAAAATCAGTCCCACAATGATGATCAATCTCGAAACAAATCTCAAGGTGATCGACAACCTGCGTATTTCTACCGCCCTCCTCCGTTCGATCAAAACCAAGATGATCAGCAACAAGATCAGATTCTGAGCATTTATGAGATTCTTGGGAATGAAAATGAAGTGATAACTCAACATGATATAAATGCTACCAAAGCTAATAAGAGTCTTATTAAAATGATGGAGATCCTTCTCCTAGAGGAGAAAGAAAAATGCTTCCTTGAGCTAGCTAAACAAGGGGCCAAGTTACCCCCAGACTATCAAGTTGAAATTCTTGTAGCTAAGGAAGAAGAAACTGAGATTGAAAAGTTGCAAAAGATGGTTCGAGACATGCAAAATCAGATTAGTCAACTTGTGAAGAATAAGGATAGACCCGCTCAATAATTTACAATGGAAAGCATTTGTCCTTTTCCTTTTGATAGAAGTCTTCATATGCCACCTTTTCCCAGAGGTGTAGAACTCCCTAAATATGACAAATACTTGGGTACAACTAATCCCCAAGATCAATTAAGGGAGTTTGGTGCATTATCTATGGAGTTTATGCATGATCAAACCTATCTTATGCGTCTATTTCCTAGTAGTTTGGGTGGACCGGCTATGGAATGGTTCTCTAGATTGCCCACTAGCATTAAGACTTTTGATGAAATGGCTAATATTTTTCTCCAACACTACTCATATAATATTCAGCATCTGGTCAACATCTGGGATCTTTGCAATTTAAAATAGTGATAAGGAGAATCTTTCCTAACATTCCTCCAAAGGTGGAGACAATTATGTACGAGGTGTCCTCACAAGCTACCAGAGTCTGAGAGACTCGACATTTTCTTGGATAATCTTGTCCCAGACTTTGAATACCAAGTGCAGTTACAAGGTCCTCTAACTTTTGATAGCATGATCAGACAAGCAGTGCGAATAGAGGCCTTTATGATCAAGAAAGGTGAATTGACTTTGAGTAAAGACAACAAGCAGGGATCTTCCAACTCAAATAAGCATAAAGGGATGTTTGTGAACAAGAATAGAGATGTAGTGAATGATGGGGTGGTTGATAATGTGACCTCACAACCTACTAAGTCTATTTTTAATCTCTCTTCCACCATACAAATAGTTAAAGTGGCTGAAAAGCCTGTGGTAGAAAATTAGCAACCTTCAAGGTTTTCTAGAAAAAAACCTTGGGCATCTCGACACAAGCGTGAATTCACTTCCTTGGGAGAACCACTTGATGTGGTCTATAAAACTCTTGTGCAGAATCAAATTCTTACTCCTTTGGAGAAGCAGCTCTATGACCCACAACCATGACCTCATTGGTGGAATGACAATGCCTATTGTGACTATCACCAGAATAAGGGTCATAAGGCTTCTACTTGTCTTTAGTTGAAACACAAGGTCTGAGATTTGATTGATAATGGTGACATTGTTGTGGATGGCCATAACAAGAATTTGGACCACCAAGCATTTAAGGATCCCTTCCCTCCTCATGAGAAGGATGAGTCTTCAAATGCTAAGAATACCAATGCTAAAGTCAATTACACATACACTAATGATGACAATGTTATTGGTATGATCGAACCTATTGGAGTGGAGTACTATGATGTGATTACTATTAAGGGAAGTGGTGATGCTCCCAAACCTAAGACTCCTTTCATCTTGCATAGTTTTGCATCTCGTTCATCTGAATCTGAACAACCTCAAGACTATGCTAATGTTGTCACTCGATCACAAGGAAGAGTGATTTTGAAAGGTCCTGATACTTCTACGTCTACTCCAAAGCCAAATGTAGATAAAGGTCCCGATACTTCTACGCCCGCTCTGAAACAAACTGCGGATAAGACTGTTGTTGGCCCTGCCAACAAGAACGCAAAATTTGTTCCTACAGCTAGCTTGGCTAGTTATCACATTTTAGATCAGCTCCAATGAACCAATGCTTAGATTACCATTTTTGAGTTGCTGAAGATCTCACCTGCTCACAAGAAGATTTTGGATAAAGCCCTCGCCGAGGCAAATGTTCCCAAGGATCTTGATCTCAACCGGTTCCAATCTATGGTGGGTCATCTGACCTTGCCTCACTATCTATCTTTCTCTAAAGAATATCATCACTCTTTGAGTCACCCACATAATGCTCCCCTGCATATAGAGGTCATGATAGGTCCTAAGCACATCCGCTGAGTGCTCATAGACAATGGTGCTGGTCTAAATATTTCTTCTGCTAAACTGCTCACTCAGCTAGGATATGATGAAAATTGTGTAGATTCCCACAAAAAGATTACCATTAAAGCTTATGATGAGGAAGAATGCAAGTCCCAAGGCTTAGTTGTGCTACCTATCCACATAGGTCCTGTTGAGAGAGATGTTACTTTCCAAGTTCTTGACATTCCTCTTGCCTACAATATCTTGTTGGGTAGGCCTTGGATTAATGAGATGCAAGTTGTTTCGTCCATGTACCATTAATGCATTAAGTTTCCATTTCATGGGGTGGAAGTCACTGTACCTGCTAATACCAATTACTCTTGCAACACTCTTGCACAATCCACAGATAGCTTTGTTCCAGCAAATAGAGAATCCACTGAATTTTATGATGCTAAGCTGGAAGCAATGGAACAAACTTTGAGACTTAAGGATACAGGCATGGGAGAATACTGAATTGAACCTGTGCTATCACTAGCTACTCTACCTTTGTCTCCACACTCTTATGGGAGACCTTCCGAGAATAATAAATATTCTAATGCTTCTCCTCAAATAGTTTATGATGGCAATTTTGTAAGGGCCTCTATGCCTTTAGAAGATGAGGATGAAGAAAGAGCTATCAGAGCTTGGATCTATAAGGGAAAAGAAACAGCTAAAACAACTACTCCACCTCCAAATTTAGAGCAAGAACCATACTGTGTGAAGCCTTCAAGATCATGAAGTGCTTTGATTATAAGGGGAGTGGTCCTATAGGAAAGAATGATAATGGTTTACTAAAACCCATTGAAGCTATAGGTCGCCACACAAAAGATACTAGTGGCTTAGGCTTTAAAAAGACTCCCTTTCATTTGGGGACCAAGAAATTTGTGTCAGCTCCTGAGCCTGAACCTGAACCTAAACAAGAAATTGAAGATGCCACTCCAGAAGTAAATCCAGAGGCTAGGTCTGATGAAGATATAGGCCACCACATTTTCAAAAGTATCTTGAACAAGAACAACTTCAGCAAGTTGTTAATGCCATAAGCAATGAAGGTGAGTCAGGTGATACAACTAGTACTTATGAAATTCCCACATCAAGTACTGACTCACATAAATATGAGTTCAACTCTTTTTCTGATGCTACTTATGATGTAGACATAGATACTGTTCACATGTATGAAATACTCCTCGAAGTAGGTGAAGGGTCTCGCATTAGGCAGCACGAATTAGATGCCACTAGTATTAATGTGTCCTCTACTTCTGACATAAGGTCTTTTAGGGATTTGAACGCTCCTTTAGATGAGATCGCTCTAGGTCTTGACTTGCTCATCCATGCTTTTGATGGTTATATCATGAACGCAATTGAACCAATCACTACTTCCCTTTCACTCCGTCATCCCGATCTGATAAACTGGAACTCTCCTTTAACATCCATTGAAGTCCTAACATTCCAGAATGATTATGATCTAGCCTGTTACCTCCATGCTATTGAACCTATGATGTCCTCCACTAGAGAAAGCAATGTCAACATGACAGAAGTGGATCTCAAGTATCTTAGTCAAAAAATTAAAAGAAGAAAAAATAGATGCTCTAATGGTGAAAACCACTTTGTAGTAGTATCAGAGGCAAAAATAGTAAAAATAAAAGATGTATCCGAGGGTGAAAACCTCTTTGAGGCACCCAAGGATGAGATACTTGATATGCTTCTGAGCCACTTTCAAGAGAGGTCATCAGTATTGATTGAGCCGACACAGCCAATAAATTTGGGTACAAAGGCTGCTCCACAGATTATTCACCTAGCTCAGTCACTATCTGCAGAAGAAAAAGAAGAGTTCACAAACTTCTTTCAGAGAAAGAAAATAAAATTTTCATGGACCTACTCTAACATGCCTGGATTAGACCCCAATCTAATCATGCATCATTTGTCCATTGCACTAGGTATCAAACCTATTAAACAGAAGTTGCGAAAGATACATCCACATGTGATCGATTTTGGTTAAAGCAGAGCTAGAAAAGCTTCTTAAGGCTGGTTTCATAAGAACTATTGATTATGAAGAATGGATTTCAAACATTATTCCAGTCACTAAACATGATAAATCCATTCGTGTGTGTATGGATTTTTTGGATCTCAATAAGGCATGTCCAAAAGATGACTTCCCACTGCCTAATATTGATATGATAGTAGACATGACAGGAGGTTATGAGATGTATTCCTTGATGGATGGCTTTTCTGGCTATAATCAAATAAAAATTGCACCAAAAGATCAAGAAAAGACATCTTTCACATGTGCCTAGGGCACCTTTTGCTGGAATGTCATGCCTTTTGGGCTTAAGAATGCTGGAGCAACATATCAGAGAGCTGTTACTACTATTTTTCATGATATGATGCATAAAACAATGGAAGATTATGTGGATGATACTTTAGCCAAAAGCATGCAGCGAAGAGCTCATCTCACAGATTTGGGTCCCATCCTTGACTGCATGGAACAATTTAGTCTCAGACTTAATCCAAAGAAATGTGCTTTCGGTATTACTTCTGGGAAACTCTTGGGTTATATCATCTTAGCTAAAGGCATAGCAGTGGATCTTGAAAAAGTGCAAGCTATTATGGACATGCCTCCACCCAAGAATATTAGTCAAATGAGAGGATTACAAGGAAGGTTACAATCTATCTGGCGCTTCATTTCACAGTTGGCCGACAAGTCACAATAGCTCACTAAAACTTTGCATAAGGGTGTGACTTATGAATGGAATGAGGAATGTGACAAGGGACTCACTCAAATAAAATAGTATCTTGCTAATCCACCAATTTTGATGCCTCCTATTCATGGGAAGCCACTTATACTGTACATCTCGGCAACAAACACATCTTTGGGTGCTCTCCTAGCTCAAGAAGATCAGAACAACAAAGAGAGAGCCATATGTACTATATCAATAGAACATTGGTTTCCTATGAAATGAACTATTCTGTCATTGAGAAGGCTTGTTTAGTAGTGGTATTTGCTTCTCAAAAGTTGTGGCATTATATGCTAGCTCACACCACAAGGCTTATTGAAAAAATTGATCCACTAAAGTACCTACTAAGCAAGGCTACCCTCACGGGTAGATTAGCAAAATGGGTGATGATACTTAGTGAATTTGACATTGAGTATGTGGAAAGAAAAGCTATTAAAGGACAAGCAATTGCTGATCAATAGGTGGAAACTCCTTTGAAAGATCACCAGCCTTTGAGTATTGAATTCCCAGATGAATCCATCATGCTTCTCACACATCAATCTTGGAGCATGTTCTTTGATGGATCATTCACTCAGCAAGGGTCCGGTGTAGGCATTCTGTTTGTTACACCTTAAAGATACTCATTACCAAAAGCTTATAAAATGTTTTTTCCCTGCATGAACAACATAGCTGAATATGAAGCTCTCATTAATAGCATGAAGATATCCCTTGAATGGCGTGTGGATGAGCTCAAGGTCTTTGGAGACTCTCAGTTAATCATCAACCAAGTCAATGATGTCTACCAAACAAAAGATGACAAGCTAGTACCTTACAAAAGAATGGTGGATGATCTCAAACAGTATTTTGCACACATTTCTTTCTAGCAAATTCCAAGGGTAGACAATAAGGCAGTTGATGCTATGGCCACTCTTGCTTCAATGTTACAAATGCTAGAGAATTACTTCAGACATGAATTCTTGGTGGAGGCATTACACTACCCTGCCTATGATATTCATGAATCCAAGATGATCTGTTCAGTCATTGGACATGATTCATCCTACTACCACCATATCTTTTCCTACCTTTGTGACCAAATCATTCCAGAAACCTATACCCAGAATGAAAAATGTCACCTCATTCGTACTGCTTCACGGTATGTCCTCATAGAAAATGACTTGTATAGATGTGGTCTAGACGGTACCCTCCTTAGGTGTCTAGAACCCGATGAGTCCAAATGTGCGCTAGCTGAGGTACGTGAAGGTATCTGTGGGTCTCATTCTAGTGGTCTGACATTAGCTCGAAAATGTATTAGAGCTAGTTATTACTAGATGAACATGGAAAAAGAAGTTGTTCAATATGCTAAGACTTGAAAGCAATGCCAATTTCATGGAAATCTGATTCATGCTCCTGGTAAAGAGCTTAGTCCTCTCATCAGTTTCTGGCCATTTTAGCAATGGGCCTTTGACTTGGTCGGTCAAATACATCCTTCTTCAAGAGGACATAAGTTTATCATCATAGATACTGATTACTTTACCAAGTGGGTGGAGGCAGTGCCTCTAGCTGTATCTGATGGCAAGACTATTGCTATGTTCATATTGAACTATATCATTTGCAGATATGGTATACCCTCATCTATTATCACTGAAAATGGGGGACAATTCAAAAATAAGGACCTGACATACTTATGCACCAAGTTTAGAATTATTCAACATTGGTCATCTATCTATTATCCTTAGGGTAATGGACAAGCAGAAGCTTCTAATAAGATAATTCTCAAAATCTTACACCGAACAATTCATAAATCTGGTAGAGATTGGCATCTCCAGATTAATCCAGCTTTGTGGGCCTATAGAACAAGTATCCGAACACCAACTGGGGCCACTCCCTTTGCCTTGGTTTATGAAGATGTGGTATTTCCTATTGAGGTCAAGATTACGACATTGTGAATCTCTCTAAAGGGCCTCATCACTGATGAAGAGAACAAAATATCCCAGCTTCAAGAGCTTGAGTTATTTGATGAACGTCGAAAGGTGGCTTTTGATCATCTTAGAGCATACCAAAAGAGGATGCCTAAAGTCTACAATAAGAAAGTCAGACAAAGAGAATTCCAAGTGGGCGATCTCGTCCTAAGAGAGAACCCCAAGAATCAGTAGCAGCGAGTTCAGAAAGGGAAATTTGAACCAAATTGGCTTGGTCTGTATGTCATTACTACAGCATTTGGGTCTGGAGCTTATCGACTCTCCACCACTGAAGGAGAACAGCTCAAAGAGCCTATCAATGCTCTTCACTTGAAGAAATTCTATAGCTAAGGCATTCTTTGTGTGCTCATGCACATACTTATTGGTCCTGAAAAAATCCTAAAAATGATATATTGCAAAAATCCTAAAAATTGCAAAATGTCCTGAAAAAATGATCATCTTAGTGAAAACCCAGTAAACAGGCGCTTTGATGTATCTATTATCTTGGTGAAAACTTGGTAAACAGGCACCTTGATAATAATAAAAAAAAATACAAAAATTTGAAAAAATACAAAAAAAATTGAAAGATAAAAAATACAAAAAAAATGAAATATTAAAAAATACAAAAAAAATTAAAAAAAAGAAAAGTACAAAAAAATTGAAAAAGGAAAATGTGCCATTGATGAAAACCTGGTAAACAAGCGTCATGGTAGCAAAAATAGAATCTCTACCAAGATGGTGAAAACTTGGTAAACAGGCACCTCTTGTTTCCTGAAGCTACATCTCATCTCAGTGTCACTTGGCTTTTAGTTTCCTGCTTTAGTTTGCTTTCCCGCTTTCCTACTTTAGTTTGTTTCCTGCTTTTAGTTCATTTCCTGCTTTGGTTTGCTAGCTCATGCACTTGCCTTTAGTTGTCTTCAAGATTTTCCTCAACTCTTAATGGATTGGAACTGGTTCACACTTGGGGGCACCTTCTTGGTCTAGGGGGCATTGTCCTATCGCTTTCAAAAGTTTTGTTTGTGCATCGGTCACCAGCGGTTCTCATTGCGTCTGCTTGCTGATGCCTAGCTACTTTTGAGATCTCTATCCTTGAGGATCTCTCATGTATTGGTCACCAGTGATTTTCACTATGCCTGCCTACTGATACTTAGCTCTCATTTGGACCCCTCTCTTTCAGGATCTCTTCCTTACATCAGTCACTAGTGGTTCTCACTGCATTTTCTTGCTGATGTTTCGCTCATGCTTTATTTTCTCTTTCGAGAATCTTCCTCGTATCAGTCACCAGTGGTTCTCATTGTGTTTGCCTACTAATACTTGGTTCACGCTCTGATATCTTCTTGAGACTTTGTCTCTCACAATGGTCACTAGTGGTTCTCATTGCGTCTGCTTACTGTCACTATCCCGTCGAGACTTTGAATGTTGTGCGCTTCCGATTCAACTTCAATCCACTCGAACACAAACGTAAACTGAAACTAAAACTGAATTTTTGTTCCTTTGAAGCATGCTGAGCTTTTCCTTTTCTTGTTTGTTTTTTTGCTTTATCATTTCCCCTAGAGCAAATCTAAGACGTCTTTTCTTGACTAAGAAACATGAAGACTGGGGGCATGATCTTTCCTTTTCTTTCTATTTGCTAGTTTAGTTCCAATGATCCAAGGAACTCACATAAGAGGGGTGTCCATCTATAAGAGCCTTAATCTCATATTGAATGGCCATGCGTACCTCGACTCCTTTTATATGGACACTTTAGTGAGGTTGGTTCTTCTTTGTGTCTATTTTGAGTGACTTCTTTCTGCTACAAGTAAAATTGCTAATGCTCGTCCTACTAAGTGAACATAAGGGTCACTATGAGCAATCTTTGGCAAAAGAAGGAACTCTCGCCTGTCTGGTGTGTTTGTTCACAAGCAACATTCAGGTCATTCTAGCAATTGTGCTTTGATGCTTATGTTAACTTGCTAAATCAAAATGAATGGGAGTTCAGGTCATTCTGGCTTCTTGTGCCTTAATTCTTACACCTCATTCTGACAAATTTAAGACTTATGTCATATTCATATTCTCATGATTGCAATGTTAGTGAGAATTGTATGGCATCTTGTGATCATCCTGTGCTTAAACAAACTCGATGATGATAATACGATGAGTCCAACAACCAAGTCCTAGGGTTTGCATCTGTTCATTCTAGGCTTGCATTTAGCTTAGGCTTGCATGTTCATGTTAAGATTGCATTTGAGATGATATCTTGGTACTCTCTTGATTGCTTTCTCTTCATCAAAGGTTCTCATCTTTTGTCATGGTTTCATCTTGGCTGCACAAGTGTCTAGTCCTTGCTCTCGATCTTTGAAACATAATCTTTTTTATTAGTACCTGTCATATATTGTGACAATCCTGCATGAGATGATTAGTACCATATACATTACATATCCATTGCATTTTCATTTCATTTCCATTTGCATTCATAAATTCATTTGCATCTACATATACATGTGCATCCACTATAAACATAACTCAAATCATACATTACACATATGCATACATTCTATCCATCTATCACTGCATTTCACATTGCATCATCATAAAAATCAAACATGTGCATATTCATATTCATAAAAGGAAATATGTACATTTCATACATTTCTATCCATACATCTAAGCATATAGAAACATCTCATAAAACATCAATATCAAAGCAATATATTAACAAGTACAATGATATCAAAACTATCGATCTCATATATATATATATATATATATATATATATATATATATATATATATCAAAACAATGTCATGTACAAAAGAGGAGGGTGCTACTCGAGCACAGTACCAAAAATGGGCTACAATATACAAGTATATCAAAATGTGCTAACTAGGTCCCGCACCACCTAGAGGAGGTGGTGGCAATGGTCTCTATGGAAGAGGCATCAGATGCTATGGAGGTGCCTATGGTGGTGCCTATGGAGGTGCTGGTGGAGGTGCCTGTGGAGCTCTAGTGTACTTAGCAAATGGCAGCACCTTCTCTGATAGATCTGGCATGACTCCATAGTAAGCTGCATAGTAATAAGCTATCTGAGCAGCCTCATATCTCATCTCAATCCTCGATCGTGCTAGCTCCTCTTGTAGCTACCTAATCTTAGCATCCCTGTCAGCTACATGGGTCTCCTCTCTGATGACTAAGGTATGGTAGTCATCCCGCTCCTGCTGGACCTGTCTCACTCTCTCATGACTCTTCCTAAGAACCTCCTGCAGTTGTGGTGTACCTGCTCCTACCGAAATATCAGGCATATCAGTATCATCATCCAGAGGTGCTTGCTATGATGTATTGCCTGTCTGCTACCTAGTAGATCTCTACTGACCCCACTGCTCCTAGCTCCTGCATCTGAGCCCATGGTCCTGGCAGGGATGCTAGTCTATCCTGATCGAGGTCTCAACACTCTTTGCTACTGTCCTTGTGGTACCTGCTGGGCTGGTGCTTGCTGATCTGGTACCTATTGGGCCAATACTTGCTACTATGCTCCCATGCTGACAGGATCAGTGAATCTTGGATGAGGTCATGCTATCAACTGGTCCCTGTATGTAGGTGTCACCCTTGCATTGGTGACATCCACCATATAGTCCCATCGTGCAACTGGAATGCATGCCTCTATCACACATCATCTGGGATCCAGTCTCATGTGCCACCCCTTGTCCTCATCGGTGAAGTAGGCATAGGGGTAGTACTCATGTGATATGTTCTGCTACCTACCAAACTGGCACAAGACACGTGTGACAAGAAATCTCTCAATAATAGTGACACTCTATCTAATCAGTGGACATGAAACAAACATGAAGGAAATCTCTCTTCGAGCATCATCCCATGGCTCAGTAGCCACCCATGGTCTCTAGACTACAACTGCCATGTCATCTAGCTATCCTCTCCACTGCTCTGTCTTACCCAATAGAGGCTGAGTCATCAGATCTATGTACCTATATATATAAGGCTCAAGAGCCTACTGTGTATCATGGAAGATAGGCCTGCAAACAGGGAGATGCTCCCAAGCCTAGATTTGCAAGATGAAGACACCTACCACCATCATCCTCGCACCCTGATATGAAATCTCATGTAGCTCATGGTACATCTATGCGAGCATGCACTCGCCCCATCCGAATCTAACTGTTGGTATGGCCAGCATCCTCTACAGCATCGTTCCCCAACGGCATTCTAGACCATGTTGACCTCGATCTGGAACAAGGTAGCAGCTCAAGAACATAGCGAGCACAATAGCTAATGGGTGAGCACTTCTGCACCTGCTCATAAGATCCTCCTAGGAGATGGCTCAACCCATCACTAGATCATCCCTGAAGATAGTCCTCAAGGCTACTGTACTCTGCCATAGTTATGTATCATACTCTACTCAAGCACCATGAATGGGTATCTGCAGAATCCTGTATATGTCCTCAGGAGTCACAGTCATCTCCCCCATCAAAAGATGGAAAGTGTTCATCTTCAAATGGAAACGCTCTATGAGTGCACCAAGAAGATCATGATTTACTCGAATGTTAGGTAGATCACACAAGTATCCTAGACTGAGTCCCTTAATGTGAGTACTCTCTGCATCTGTCAGTCTTTGCACTAATGTAGTGATCACAGGATGGTGTGTCCTCAAGGCAACGTTGGGGAAGTCAACCTGCAAAGCAAGCGACGACACTGGATCAGTATCTCAACATGATGGTTTTCAACACAACAACAAATGCAGCAAGACATCTATCCTAGACATGACTCTGTGATGCTCTACTTGGCTGATTTTACACAAATTTGACAAATTTTGACAAAGTCATTCAAACTCTATAGCAGCTTTCCACGTGAGGAAACTATTTCCTCGCACGAGACAGGACTTGCCCTTGCGCGAGAAGGAGAAATTTCATGCGGGACCACCTTTCAGCTCGTGCGAGCTACCAAACAGAACCTGCGTGGAGAAACCCTAATTGATGCAAGGAAGCTACTTCCTCGCATTAAGGGAGATTTAGGCCAGCGTGAGGAAACTACTTCCTCGCACAAGATTGGAAGAACACATCCTAAAATTTGCTAAATCTACGCTAATTGACCTAGAAAGTGGTACAAATTGAAATGCAAGGAGGTTTATCGACTACTTACAGGTGCGTCATACTTTGGTGGTTGGGCATGTCATTGGGAGCACTCAAATCAATGCATATGCAGTGGAAGACCCTTTATTTCTCTCTCAGAGCTCAAAATCACAAGAAGACAAAAGTGAATAATGAATTAAAAATGACCCCTCTGGGCCTTATATAGCTTTTGACCTAATTTTCAAAAGTGCTTTGTTTTGCATGAAAATTGCACCCTTAGCTAAATTGACTGCTTTGAATCCATTTTTGGGATCAAAATTGAAATCTGACATCTCTAGATAGCTCGAAATCACATTTTAAATTTTGGGACCCTTTGGGATCAGACGCTTGTGCAGTCAGCCTTCTGGCATCATCTTCCTGCCAGACGCTCATCTTTGCATCATGTTCTCAAGATCTTTGGTCTTTTCATCAAAGTCAACCTTGGTCAACCATGGTCAAAATTGGTCAACAGGACCTTTGCTTTGCTCTGATTTTCTTCTGCAGCTTCTCAAATCTAGTCTAATTGCTTCTACTCTGCAACCTCTTATTGCAAATCATCCTTCTGATATGTCATCTTTTGATTTCACTCCCGAGGGGGCATGATGATTGCATCATTTGAATCTCATTGAGACAATTCTTGAATCATTCTGATCTAAATCATCAGTTCTAATTGCTAGGGGCATCTCGGTGCCTCACATCTTTCTATCTGGTCATCTCTCTTTTAGGTATTTGAGCAATCTAACTCAGATCCTCGAGAATCAAGCTTCATTCTAGAGATGGTTCTCGAAATCTTTTAGGTATTGGGGCAATCTAACCCTAATTCCTAGGAGTCAATATTCATTATGGAGATAGCTCTCGAAATCTCTTTTAGACCATTATCTGGGAAATCTAACCTGGGTCTCGGAGGGCTAAGCTTCATATCGGGGCAATCTAACCCTAATTCTGGAGACATTCTTAAATTTGCATTTGAATCTCAATTGGTGTTGGGGCAATCTAACCCTGATTCTGGTTCTCTCAAGATCGTTGTATCTAACTTAGACTTCGGAATATCATGCTTTGATCTGTTCGGTGTCTTGGCAACCTAACCTAGACTTTCAAATTTCTCGTCATCTGTCACTTTAGACTATTCTTTGAATCCACGTGATGTTTGCACATCAATTCAAAAAGGGGCAAATGTAATACCCCAAAATTGGCACCTAATAAATTTAATCAATTTTGGTGCATTTTCATCAATTTTACACCTTCAAAGTCCTACTTTGCTAGGTAATTTTCTCTCTCTTACCTGACTTAATTCAACTTGATGCCAATTGCAAAAACCCTAAATTGCATTAATCAAATATTAAAATTAATTCCTAAAGTCTTCGACTTTTATTAGCTAAATTACCCCTATGATAAATTAATTTAATTCTAAAGTCCTAAGTGCTTTAAATTAAATTAAACTCACCCCATTTGGCTAATATACATAAAAAGGAATTAATAATTACTTGTTATTCGAATGGACACTCCTATTTGAATTAATAATTCATAATATCCGAAAGGTCACCCTGTGTGGCAATTTCCATTCTTTTAATTAAGTAATTCATGCCTTTTTTTCTCAATTGGGAATGAAGAGTTAGGAGTTTCAAATCAAGAACCTCTTCATTCTCTTCCCAGGCTTTTCTATTTAATGAACCTCATTTCTTCATTCAAAGGGAGCAATTTTTTAGAGTAATTAAACTATAGCGCTTTTTGTCTCAATTTATTTCAAAGCTTTCATTGCATATTATTGTAATTTTTCTCATCTTAGTTTAATATTGCATATTCATTATAATTAGTTTCCTTATTTTCTCATAGCTTAATCTAATCTTATTTCAAGTTCTTTAGAATAAATCTGCACTTCACATTTCTTTCAAAGCTATTTAGATTAATATCATATTTCCTTCAAAGTATTTTTAGATTAAATTGCACTCATTCTAGATTAATTGTATTTCAATTATCATTATAGCTTTTGAAAATCCTCCATTGTAGTATTGGTCTTATGGTTGTTGGCTCTCGTTCTGAGAGTAATTAAACACCCCGTCTACATAGGAGGCAACAGGTCGCTTCACCACAAATTTTGAATTGAGTAATTAATACTCTCTCTCGTAATTTGATCATGTGAGTAATGACTATGTTGCGTGTGTAGTTGGATTAGAGGTCCACATTCGACTATATACACTGGTCATGTGCTTCCAATGAATAAGTCATTTATGATCCCATAAGTAATCATATTATTCTACATTTTCTTTGGTGTTGTATTATCTCATCACTATATATAGACCATTAGGATCCCACACTATGTTTTGTTGCTTCATTAACTCCTTTGGAAAATCATTTCTAATTAGTTTCACTTTGTTGCTACCTCCTTGCTTCATTTCACTATTAGTTTTATTGTATAAATCTATCCTTTGTTGGTATATATCCACCTTTATTTCTACATATATAATTTGCATAGTCCTTACCATTTCTTTTCCATATCCATTGTTTATAATTTCTATTTTATCATAGCTTTCATGGTCTTAATGTCCCTAAGAATATCTTCTTCTCATAATATCATATATAAGTTGTTGTTGCATAACTTCCATAATAGGCCAGTAAATTAATGATCCACAAAAAAGTTCTATTCCATCACAGATTTGTAAAGTACATAATTTCTTTAACTTGCTAAAACATTGTTCAAAATTTTCATGAAATTTATAAGTTTCTTTTCGTGAAAACCAACCATACATTATATATTTTTCTAAATCAATAATCTGCTTTTTTAGTATCATATCTTCATTGTTGTAATCATTTTCCAAAGTTTTAAGAAAACTTTCCATCTAGTGTAGTAAGGTATATGGTTGTCTTTCCATCTCATTCCAAGAATCCACCCATTGCTAAATATGTTTGAAATTTATATCATGATCCTTAGCTGCAAGTTCTTCCTCACCTCCTCATTGTCTATCACTCTCTTTCATAACTTCCCTTAGTACTAGTGTGACCTTATCATTGACTGATTATTTATTTTCATCCTTCATGTCATTCTTTAGGGTATGAAACTCTTCCTTGGCTAAATCTTGTTTATTTGCTAGAATTTCTTGGTTCTTGTTTTTGTCAAATTGTTTGTGATCTTGTTGATCTTCTTCCTTTACTATTACAAGCCTACTTTCTCCCTTTCCATTGGCCCTTTGAAATATTTTGGCATCATCCTCTTTCTTTATGATACTTCTCAATAACTTCTCATCTTCATATCTTGTATAACTTGCATACATACATAGATTTTTTACTTTAAAAACATAAGGCTTTGTAGCATCCTTTTTCTTTCTATCATCATATCTTGATGATGATGGGAACTTCTTAATAAATATATGAGACTATCATGAAGCCTCTCATCATGATCAACATCATCATTCTCTCTTAAGATTGACCCTTGTTCAAGCTCACAAGCACAAATTTATTCTTCCTAATTTCCCAAAGATCCTTGCTCATACTTAATTGTCTTGAGTTTCTTTGTTTCCTTTAACCAAGCTTTTAGCATGTGCTTCTTTCTACTTGCAATCAATTACTTAATAAGCCATCTAGACACCTTCTTCATTACCCATCCACATTTTTGGTCATCCTCATTCTTTTGTAGTAACTTCATTATCACATTAATTTGTGCCTTCATCTCATCCATCTCTTTCTCAAATTATTCATCATTCATTTTCCTATTTATGTCATTTGTCTTGAGATCTTCTTCCCCTCTTCTCTGGCTTTAACCTAAAACCTTCATAATGACCATTAGTAGTAATTTTATCTTCCCCTTTGTGAACTTCTCCTTGTTTAGTGTGAGTTGCAATCAAGCCAATGTAATAATCCTTTCCAATAACCTATTACCCACTACCTCATCAAGCTCCTTCTGGGTTAACCTTTTGGTATTCGAATGGTTCAATCCACCTAAACTTATTTGAGCACTCCTTTCTCTTCTAGCTACTATACCTACTTATCTCACCTAGTAAGGACTTCTGCTTGTCTTCCAAATCAAAGCATGTTTTTGAATATCAGATTATTTATAGAGGTCTTGTAAAATATTTTTGTGTCTTCTCTTGCATTTTGCATGATCTGGAGAACCAACAAAGATTTATGAAGATCCAATACTCTTTGTTTTGCATATATGTTTTTTTTATCTGGATGATTACAGTCCTTTTGGGAATTTTATAAGCATTTCTAGTTGTTAGATTGTGCCTGGGAGGCTCAAAATCCCCATTTCCATATAATTTTCATGCAGATCTAATGCTGGAGATTTTGCATGCCATTGCTTTCCTTGTTGGAGTCATCTTTTACATTAGGGCCACATTTTTTGCAAGTGATAAAGAGAAATTACTTCTAGGTTCTCTTTATGACATTGAAAAATTGAGTATCTATTATTTTTTTCATGCACACAATACATTGCAAGAAGATCGCATTAGAATGCTTCAGTTGGACCTCTCATCATTGTAATTTGTATTTTTGCAACTGATCTTCAAATGACTCATTCTCATTCATACAGAGGTATCTTTCAGCGCAATATTTTTTGAAAATGGGCAGGATTTCATGCTCTTTGTAGTGGTGTAATAATTTGTTTCTTATAAATTCTCATTTTTCTAAAAAAATATTTTTCTAAGAAGATTTGAAGGATAGTCCCCTCTTTTTTGAACTTCAAACCACTATAACTTTAAGATATGATCTCGGATTGAGGTCATTCTTTTTTTTAAGTGGATAATTTTTTAGCACAATACTTTGGTGCTAGTTTTATGTTCTTGTTCTAATATATTATTTTAAACTTCAGTATTTGGGTCCATTGCTTGGACATTATAAAACTCTGTAAAATTACTCCAGCATTGTAAATGCACTAAAATATAAAGTGACAACTTTTAATATCTGCGGGGGTGAATTTTGATATAGTAAAAATGTGGGGGCTGGGGGTGGTGGTCCTGTGCGCTCTGTTTTTCTTGTTCTATTCTTTCTCTCTTTTTTGAACTACAAATAATCTTACTTTTTGCATTAAACTGGATCAAACTATAGTACTAATACTCACACCCTATAACTATTATTCAAGTGGGAGTAAAAAATGGTAATCTATCTTAAGAAGTTGTGGTTGTTTAGAGTAACTATGGGTCTTGAAACTGAACCATCACTACTTGCACAAAAGCCAAAGTGGTTTAACAAATGTGGTGAAGCTTATGGTAGTCTATGAATGTCTATATCTCATAATATGCTTATTCATTTTGAATCCACTACAACTCCAAATGATGTACAGACAAATTTAGAATGATTTTTTGGTAAACAATATGAATTAAGGGGACACCAATTGGAGAATGAGCTAGTAGGGTTAAACCCATGTAATTCAGATACAATTTAGGACTTCTTCACAAAACTAAATGTTATATGATTTTAATTAAAGGTATGTGGGATAGACAAGAAAGATTCACAATTGATTCTAAGCATTCTTTCTAAACTTGGTCCACACTATTCATTTTATGTTTGTACATTCTATGCCAAGAAAAGTGCCTTAGGAACCAATTATAAGATGCCTTCTCTTGATGATTTTTCAAATGAACTCACTAGAGTATAAGACAAAATGATTCAAATGGGCACAATTAGTCCCTCTAAATCTCATGCCTTGGATGCAAATCAGGGCACAAAAGATTAAAAACATGCCTTCTAAGAAAGAGAAGAAACAAAAGAACCAAGGAGAAAAGAAGTAAGAATAGAAACCAATTTCCCAAAAATCAACTAATGATGCATCCTCTTCAAAGAGTACACCTAAGAAGGAGAAAACAATTTGTTCCTATTGTAAAAACTTGGTCATGTGATGAACATAAATGTCTGAATAAGTAAATTGATCACTTGTCTCATCTTCTTAAAAAGAACAACATCAAGGTGTCAAATTTTGTCAAACGAAGTTCATCTCAGAAATCTTAAAAGGATACAAGTAGGGGGAAATAAAAGGGCAAGGCCCTAGTTACCATTCCTTCATAGCCTAATTCCTAGATCATTAACTTGGGTGCTTCACACCACATGGCTTCATCAAAAGGTAGTTTTTCCTCCTTGGAGTCATGTTCTATGCCATCTATTCTTTTGGTTGATGACACTCCTAATGAAGTGCATGGGAGAGGGTCTATTGACATGGGAAATGGAATATTTCATGATGTCCTTTTTGTTCCATCTTTGTCAAATAATATCTTATTTATCTATCAGATCATTCACACTAGCTTTAGCAAGTAGGTAAAGTTCACTCAAAACACAATGATAACTAGTGAGATACATAATGGGTCTATAGTTGCAGTGGAAAACGTGGATCATCAGTCCAGACTATATCAATTCTCTTGTGCTTTCTTCTTGAGTCTCATTCACTTTTATTGCTCACTCACTCAGATGAGGTGATTCATTTGTGGCATCAACGGTTTGGTCACTTGAGCTATCGCTACTTGCAACAACTTACTCAACATGACATGGTTATAGGGTTTCCTTATATTCAATTTCATGATGGAGTTTGTCAAGGATGCATTCTTGGCAACCATCCTAAAGAAAAAATTGATAAAGGAAAATGATGGAGAACCACACAACTTTTGGAGCTAGTACACAATGATTTGGCAATCCACCATTTCTAAATTATTCTTTCAAAAGTTCCAAATATGTCTTGACATTCATTGATGATCTTTCCTAGTAAACCTTTACATATATTTTTTCAAACAAAGTCTAAAGTCTATGAGTATTTTCTAGAATTCAAATCTTTTGTGGAGAAACAATTACATAAAATCATCAATGTTATGTGTACCAACAATAGGGGTAATATGTCAACCAGAGGTTTGATTAGTTCTATATCAAAAAACGCATTGATCTTCAACATACAATTCCCTACACTTTACAAAAAAAATTGAGTTATAGAATATAAGAATCAACCCTTCAAAGAAATGTCTAATTGTATTTAATTCAATCCAAATCATTAGCACCTTAGTATTGGGCGGAGGCCATCAATTGTGCATCTTATATCTAGAATCAAGCTCCTCATTGAGTTGTGAAGAGGGTAACCCCTTTTCAAGACTGGACTTGTGAGAAACCCATAGTCAAACACTTTTGAGTGTCGGGTCTCCTGCATGGGCCCATATTCCAACATAAAAAATTAAGTCTATGGATATGTAGAGAAAGCCTTGCATATTTTTTGGGTATCCAAATGGTTTCAAAGGCTACATGTTTCTCCATCCTACCACACATGTGATTTTCATTGAGAGGAGTGTTCATTTTGAAGAGGATATCTCAAGTTATTCTTCTGCCACTTCTCCATCTTTCATTCCTATGGAGACATTGCAATTTAATAATGATGGTTATTCCAAGGCTTTTAATCCTCCTAATCTTGTTGAGGACTCTTCTTCCTCGAGCTCAAATGATGATGATGGGGATTCTTCTTCCTCCTCTATTAGTCATCATTCAGAGGGTGATGGTTCTCCTCCTAATTCTCCTCATTCTCCAGCTACTACTCCTCTTTGGGCTCATCAAACATTAGAGTTAGCTAGTGATTGGGTTGGTGATCCTTTAGATGAGAGAAGAGCAAGGTCACAATTTGAGCATGCTCCACATATATTATTTTCTATATCTTTAGATCCACAGTCCTTTCAAGAATCCTTAAGTGTTTCTAAGTGAGATGGTGCTATGCATGAGTTCAATTCTTTCGAGACAAACCATACTTAGGATTTAGTCCCTCTTCTTAAGGGAAGGAATCTTGTTTAGTGCACATTAAAGAACATGACATTCACTCTACCAACTACACTTATCCATACTTATTAGAAACGATAATAATAAAAATCATTTAATTACTCTTCTAAATTAAAATATAAATTTACCCCAACTAATTTCCTAATCATATAATAACAAAGAATAAATTTCCATTAAAATCATGAACATACGACTTTAAATAAACATCATGTTGATTCTCATTAAAAAAAAAAGTTTGTTGAAACAAACCAAATAAATCATACTAACAATTTAAGAACCGGTACTACTCTTGTTACTCTAATATTTATATTTCCTAAACACTCTTGACATCTACTTAAAAGAAAAATAAAATCTTATTATCAAAATATTCTTTGACAAAACTAGTGTCACATGGGTAGAATATTTACGTTGAACACATGGTGGACAACATGTTGGAGAAGGTTATAAAATAATAGCACTTTGAGTAACACTTAAAAATTTCAAAAACTGGAGATAAAATAAAATATGAAGTGGAGGACAACTTTATCACCTGATATTAGGGTTTAAATTCGTATCTCTACCCGCTCTCTTGTCCGGAATCTCTTGTTAAATTTGTCTTGGCCACGTTATAATTCTCTTCTGTGTTTCATTTTATAATGAGACTGTACTTAATTAGAAAGGCAGTCTAATTCATGACAGAAAGTTTAGATGCTCTAATTTACAACTCATTCATATACAACTGAACAGCTTTATGACAATAGCTGATGTAGGGATTTATAAAACATAAGACTAACTGTACCACCAGCCCATTTTCCATTATTTGTCATTTGTCTGTTTCCTGTTTGAAATGATTACTGGAATAATACGGATGATTCAAACCTGAAAATTCGAAATTTTAAATCATATATAAGATAATGTTTGGATCTGTAAAATGTTGGTTTACAAAGAAAAGTTCAACAATCTATTAAATTTATATATCTTTAAAGAAAATATTGTTAGAATGTATGCTTTTTCAAGTTGTAGGAAATAAATAAATGGTTTAAAGACAATAAGTGGCCAAACGCGTGGATTGGGTGGCTGACAACATGAGTCCAAGTGGCCATGCTACATCATTCCCAACAGGAAAAAATGTTCTGATAACAAGACTGAAACTTAGTGACAATTTTGGATTGAATCTGGACGCTATGACTATGGTTAGTGCCACATTATTTGAGATGTCCAATTTTAAACAATTTTCGATGAGAAGAGTACTTATAAGGGTTCCATTGAATTATTCTGCGTGGAATTAAGTTTAGTTTGGATGCCATAAAAGAGAAGATGCAAATCAAGAAAGAAAATAATTCCCATTAGCTGCACTTATTGAGAAATGGGGTATCAACAAGGTTGGCTCAAACCGCAAAGACTAGGCATTGGTTCCCATTACTGTGGCTACCTTGAAGGGCTTAAAGAACACAACTGTAATTGAAACGAAAGATGTTGTTGGTACTATGTTCAAAAAAATATGTTTGGTTGATCATTGGAGGCAATCTATGGGTCAATAGAAGAAGCACCAAGGGGCTGCCCACCTAGAGGCAAAGAAGGTTTAGGGTTTTGACAAAATATTATTAGGTTAGATGTTGATAACATTGCTAACACTATTCCTTCTTCAATGTAACAATCCAATGTTTTTCAAATTAAAAGATTTTTAAAAATTGACTTAATTTTTTCTTATATTTGGTATAAATTTATATATGTAGAATGGACAATTATATTTCAAATGTAAGTTTTGATGTTTGATTTGATGAAATTTAGTTATGGTGTCAACTTAATTTTGTTAGTGATATACTACAAAATAAGTGTTTAAAAGATAATGTTGATGGTACATTATTATTGCAATAATGTATTTCCAACCAAATAATTATTGTATTTCTAAGTTTAGAAAGCTAGAGAGCTAAGTCATTTTAGTTTTTCAAAACTAGTTTATTGTAAATGTAAAGATTAATAAAATAATTTTATAATTTTTTTTCACATATCAATGATAATTTTCAAATTCAAGACATCATAGAATATATTTGTGTGCAATAGAATGCAACAATAAATATGTTTCTCACACTATATTGAGAGTCATGCTAAATTTAATCACACTTTACAACATCAACCATTCAAATAACACATAGTGATTCCTAGATCTTGATGAGTGAAACACACTCTTGTTCACAACTCAAATAATAGAAAATCACATAGAAATTTCCACTTGTAGCCAACAAATAGCTAATAATGACTATTTTCAATAAAGATACTAACTATGCTAAAGAAAATATATTTGTGCTTGAATTATATTGGAGAAGCTTTAATTAAGTTAATCCTTAAGTAAATATCTTTTATTTGATAGGGATATTAAGGGAAACAACTCTAAGGTGATACATGAAAATGGACCCTAACATATTAATTTTCCATCAAATAAATTGAAGGAAACATTTAAAAGTGATTTCTATTTATTAGATAATACCTACCTAAAATATAATTAAAATGAGAAACTTGCCACAAAATCAAGATAAATCTATAGGATAATTTGACTAATAGTTTAAGGCAATAACACAAAAGTTAGAGAATCAACAAAATCCAACTTTTGAATAGCACACTACTGCAACTACAACTTGAGAGATTTGAGTTTGGTGAAGACCTCATGGATGCTATAAAAATCTAAGAGATTCAAACCAATAAGATCATTATCTAACTAAAATCCCCTCATCGAATCTTTCTTCCCAAACAAGGACACCAAAGTAGTCCTAATTGTATGGGGAGTGGTGCAAGAGTCAATATGAAAGATAAGATCAGGAGCGATGGACATGCATAATGTCTCAAAAGACTCATTAAACCTATTAAACCATTTCTCTTCTCAACAATACCTACAGGCTCAAGTTTTGTACATGTGATCACTTTGTATAACCTACATTTCCTCAAAATAGTCTTCATGTCATGTGTTTAAGTATAGTACAGTTGAATGGAATGAAAGGTATGACTTGATTTGGACCCATGATAAATTAATGAAAATAAGTGCTAAATTTTATCGATACAATAGTATGGTGTCATTAAATGCCAAGAATTTGCATTTCGATCTAAAAAATAACTCAATTGCACATTTTCCAAGAAAGGAAACCAAAAGACTAGATCTAAAATCCTAATGAATATTTTGAAAAATAGAGTCAGGATGTGCAAAATATGGCCCTACAAGCACAAAACTAAAGATATCACTTCATAGGCTTGTAGAAAAAAGTTTGAGTAGAATCAAGAATCAAGACAACAACCACTAGATTGAATTCAAAATTAGCTTTTTGACAATATCTCATTTGTGCAATTTTGACATTGTATGCAAAAGTTACAACCATTTTACTAAAGGTAGATCAAAATACAAGAAAGAAGGCTTAAATGTAATATTCCATTGATAGATATTTTGATGAGATATTCTCTTAGTGGCTAGTGACATAATATTGTCTAAGTGGCAATGGAATATTCCCTATGTCTATTTTAGTGACATTTCAAATATGTACATAGATGAATTTTTTTTTAGGAAAATGTGCTCACAAAAAGTTTCCCAAAATCATCAACTACTTTGATTTTGGAAAACAAATAGTTGATCTATAGATTTCTAGCCGCTATGAGCACAATGGTGAGGTTTTTTTTCTTCCAAATGACTCAAAATTTTCTCTAGCCCTCACATCTTGCCTCAAAATTCACTTCCTCAAAAGAAGGCCCAAGATCTCAATTACTTCAAGATTTTCACAAAATGATAGTTGATCTATAGGTTTTTGTCTACAGTGGATGTGATGGTGAGGAATTTTTTCACTCCAAAGTACCTACAAGTTTGGCTAACCTCCTATTCTTCCCTTGAATTTTATGCCCACAAAAAAAATCACCTAAAAACTTCAATACTTAGATTTTAGTGAAACATCAATCGATCTATAGGTTTTGGGACATTGTAAATTTTCTTTGGTACCATGTAGAAGTTGACAATTCAACCTCACAACCCAAGAATCATAGATATCAGAATACCACCTATCACAAAAAAGAGATCAAGCAAGGATGATATGCTCGATGACTTGGGAATTATGTATTGATGCACAAAGGAATTATTTTACAGATTAATGAATAATTCCAAAACCCTAGGATAAGGCCTAAAATAAGAATAAATTAGCTAGTGCCAAGTGTCACAATCATAATCAATAAGACAACTTAGGATATTATTAGCCTAATTTAATAAAAGGCAAAAAAACCTAAGTTTAGCTTGAGTGAATAAAGTGATTGAAGAAACAAATTAAAAATAATAATTAGATAATGTCCTAATTTTCCAATTACTCGAGAAAACACAAAATTATTGACCTCTTATTTAATATTGGGTATTATGTTTTTACTTTATGAATTATTTTTCCTAAATATTAAATAATCATCCTACATATCTCACACATAAAATAATAACTGAGTGTTACACTACAACTTACAAGTGGCCCCAAATTATTACCTAGTGTGAATGACCACATCACCAAGATTTACAATAGTTAAATAATTATTTGATATTAATATTATAATATAGAAATTTATACCATGGTTTGCAACACCAAATCCTAACATCAAGTACACGTATACTACGTAACTCTTCTTACAAATCATATACCCTTCCTATATATCATAAATATCATCGATTTTATGATAATAGTCAAAATGACCAAGATCCAATTCTGAGACACCCTATGAAGGAATTCAATGTTTTCAACATATCCATGACATCAAAATATGATTTTCAACTACTAATTTTAATTTTTTCTACGTAACCCCCTAATCAATGTCTTCTTCCACAATATCTCAAGTATTCAAAAAATAACAATAAATAAATAATGTCTCCACTTGCACATGAGCATTCTATTCAACCCATTCCAACATGTTTAGATATCATACTTTATTTTATCTAGACAATTAAATGTAATTACTCAAGACTTACGATACTCAAGACGTAGAATTCTCAAGATGAATGTCACTCTTTATATTAATAGACCACATATAAATTATATATTACATAAAAAAATGAATAAGAACACCATGATGTTAAAGAAAGTGAAAAATTAAATAATATCACAAGTGTGTCAAAGAATTACTAACAAATAAATAGTGTCTCTTACCACACATGTACATTTAATTTAGCCTACTCAGACATGTTTATAAATTATACCTTATTCATCTACATAATTAAATTAAATAAATCAATAAAATAAATCATGATGGTATTTTCAAGGTGAATGCCATACTCTATACTAATAGACCACATCTAAAATATATTAAATATAAAATATAGAATTGTTTGATGGTGTTAGAGAAAGGTAGATTAACTTGAATATTTTGCATGTTTGTCACTTGAATAGTTTCATGATTGTCACTTGATAAATAAAATAAATTTTGAGATGGATTGACTAAGACATTGTTATAGTCTTTGTAATCTGTAGAAATATGCATGGATCTGGACCAAATTTATGCCTACAATTCTAAATCATGCATAAACAATCTTGAATTGTAGATGATTATTTTGGCCTAGTATCATGATCTTGAACTGCTCACATAGTATTAAACCTAGGGCCTAAAGAATTTTAGTATCTACAATAATATTTCACATATATATGGACCTATAAATATATTATTTGGTGTCTTTCAAGAGCACCATTGAAACTTTCTATGTATTAAGAAATGATAACAAGTAGCTTCCCACATTATGCCTTAGTTGAACCCAATCAATGGATTGAGATATTTTGATATATAATCTTCCTCTTATTTATCAATTAGAGGTAATAATTTTTTCCCTCAATAATGATAAGAAGAAATCATTTTATAATTTTCATGGAATTGAAAAACATCCCACTATAGCAACCACACTTCTTAGGAACTATTTAATGATAAAACTCATTTAATTACTCTTATAATTAGAAAAGATAGTTTTATAACAAGTAATTTTGTAATCATATAATAACAGAGATGCACAGATTTTAATTGAAATGGACCAAAAAACTTTAAATGAAAAACATATCAATTCTTATTAAAAAATAAAAATTGAACAAAACAAACAAGAGTTACATGTAGTTGGAGTCCTTTCCATTTGCAAAAAAAATGGAGTTTGTAGTCTTGTATTTGAGAAAAATAAATAACTAGTAATATCTCTTACAGCTATGAAATAAAAATCCTAAAAGACCTTTGGAGCTAGTTTGGCTCTCACAATAATATTGGATAAAAAACACTCCATTGTTCAAGACTAATTCCTATCGATCAACCATTTAAAAACCAATGCTAAATATATGCACTAGAAATGGAGATTTAATCTTGTGGATTAGAGTGTTGTATTTATTCTATTTTTTAATCCTTTCAACTTCATTCATGGTACACAATTTTAAAATGTTTTTTAACTCGTCTTTGTAATTTAACAAAACTATCAAGAAAAAGAACAAAGCATCACTTGGATAAGTAAAAATTTGACATAAATATCCCTAACTCTAAAAAATAACAGATAATATTACATAGTATGCAATGTTAACTCCTACAACATAGTTAGGTTGGATGGACTTTGATAGCTATACTAAAGTAGACTAACTTGTATGCATTTAGATACTTAAACCCACTTCCTACATTTATTCAAAGATTACAATTTTCTATCAATGTCTATGAGCTATTACAAGATGTGAAAGGGTCGAATGCAATCATAAGAATATTTTAAAAATCAAATGATTACCTAACGATCTATCAAGCTAGATTTTTATATGTCAAGCTAGATTGTTATCTTAGATTGGTCTTGTGAAATTGTTTATGCTTAGGGATCCAAAGATTGTTAAAACCCTCATTTAATTTCATAGTACTAAACTGTGAAGGATATGGTGCCACTGATGCCTCCTTTTATATTAGAGGAAAGATAAGTAGAAATACAATTTCAAATATACTCATAGTGATAAGAATCACGATGGAATGGAATAGATTCTATGTCTAACAAATAGCCAAGGTTCATAGAGACTAGAATGTAGAGATTACTTTCTTATGAAGATGAAGGATTTAGGTGATACTTGCATTACAGAACACATCATTAAACAAAATCAAGATGTTAGCTATAAAAACCTAAAAAATGGTAGTCTAACCAATGCAAAGAAATTTCTCTAGATAAATATGATATTTGAATTGAAAAAATCTTGAAATCCATAAAGATACATTTACTTTAATTTTTTTTAAAAGAAGTGACTAGAAATTTCATTCTACTTTTTTGCAATGCATCAATCTCAATATTGCAAGAACTAGGTAATGGAATTTAATTAGGGAGAAAGGAAGTACCTTCAGTTTGTGGAGAAAGACAACAATTTTTTTATTTATAATTTAACCAAGAAACTAAATTAAAAGTCTTGCCAATGTAGCATTGTAAATAGGACATAGAATTGCAATAGCAGAAAGATAAGTTTGTGAGATGAGTGGAATTTCTGCAATCTATCTCGTAATGCTTACAATCTTCTTCTTGCAATCCATTGCATAATGATCCCATCTTCAATAATTTGAGGCAGAGGTTTTCCCGATTCCAACTCGGTTTTATTCACAACAATCTTAAATTTTGATGTTCAAGATGGACGAGCTATTCAAGTCTAGAAGAGTGTCATTAAAGTATTGATATTCATTACATGTTGAAATGGTCAATATAGGAATCAACCCTTCACCAATATTGCATGTTTTCCCCCAATGTCATATATGTGTATCCTCATACAATATGGACTTTTTTGGCACTCTAGAACTAATCATAGACACTATTTGAGAAAGAGTGTGCATCTTTCTCAAATTTCTTGTATAACATCTTCATGGTAGGGTAAGAATCTAGTACCACTATTGACGAGGAAAAATTATAGACCTCTAGTATGTAGTATTGGTTGCTACATATAGTAATTAACTCACTATATATCCACTTCGACGAGAACTAAATTCCTTCAATAAGAAATAAATGCATTGGTGCTATTTCACGAGTGCACGTGTATGAAAACTATGGTACCACATTTTGAAGGATTTGTTAAATGTCGAAGCATAGCCTAGACACCTAAAATGTCTAGTGAAAGCCATCATGATTCCAAAATATTTTTTCTGCATTTTTGTTAATCAAAATACATAAATAAAATACCAGCAAATTTAGCAGTGGCCAAGAAATAGAAAAATATAATAAAGAAATCGATTTAAATAATGATATTACACAGACCATAGGTTAAAATATTCGAACACAATTATCAAGAGTGGATTAATTGATAGATGCAAAGAAAAACCATTAGTTCTCATCTATAAATAGGAAGAGACTAATGAATCATAATAACAATTCAAGCTCTTATATCTATATTTCCCAAGCACTGTTGAAATCTATTTTAAAAAAATTATTATCAAAATATTCTTTAACGAAACTCGTGTCACATGGGTAAAATATTTTCATTTAAAGCGTGATGCATAACATATAGGAGAAGGCTATTAAATAATAGCACTCCGAGTAACACTAAAAAGAAATTCAAAACTAGTAATAAAATAAAATATGAAGGGAAGAACAACTTCATTACTTGCTATTATGGTTTTAATTTGATGATTCACCTGCTATCTTGTTGGGAATCTCTTATTAAATTTGTCAACAATATAATTCTCTTCTGTGTTTGATTTTATTTTGTCCAGACTGTTTCATTTCATAATGAGACCGGTGCAAATTAGCAAAGCAGACCAATTATGACAGAGTGTTCAGATGCTCTAATTTACACCTCATTCACATGCAACTGAACTGTTTTATGACAATAGCTGCTTATGTGGGGATTTATAAAACAATAAACTAACTGTACCATCAACCTATCTGCCATTATTTGTCTGTTTATTGTTTGGAATGATTTCTAAAATAATACGAATGATCCAAACCTAAAAGCTTCCAAATTTGAAATCATATTTAAGAAAATGTTTGGGTCTTAAAAAATGTGAATCACAAAGAAATGTTCAATAATATATTAAATTTGTATATCTCAAAACAAAAACAATAAGTGACCAAATGCATAGATTGGGTGGCTGACAACATGATTCCAAGTGGCCATGCTACATCATTCCCAACAGGTAGAAGTCGTCTGAAATCAAGACTGAAACCTAGTGATAATTTTGAATTGAATCTGAACAAAATGATTATGATTACTACCATATTAATCGAGATTTCAAATTTGAAACAATATTAGATAAAATAAATATAGTTTTAAGGGTCCCACTGGATTATTCTCTGTGGAATTAAGTGCCCTTGCGCTTGATTTCCATAAAAGAGAAAATGCAGATCAAGAAAGAGAATTGTAGTTTAAACAATAAAATTGATGATATGCTTGTATTTCAATAATGTATTTTCAATCAAATAGTTATTATATTTTTAAGCTTAGAAAAGTACAGAGATATATAATTTTTTTTTGATGAATAGAGGCCTTTTACAAAAAAGTTAGGTCTCAAGCTGTCAGCCTTCCTCCTGCCTGGGATACATAAATTTTCAAAAACAAGTTTATCATAAATTTAAAGATTAATAAAATAATTTTACATTTTTCCTTTCATATTTCAATGATAATATCAAATTCAAGATATCATATGATATGATTTTTGTACAATATAACACAACAACAAACATATTTCCCACATTATATTGAAAGTTCTTTTAAATTCAATCATGATTTATAACATCAAAATTTAAATCACACATGGTGATCCACCATCATGGTATATGTCTAAATTTGGGGAGTAGAGATAAAAAATTTAATGAATGACTTGATGATTTTTTTTCTTGTGTCAATTTATTTTAGTGCAAACTTGACAAAATAAGTATTTAAACTATAACATTAATAACACATTATTGTTTTAATAATATATTTCCAACCTATTAATTATTGTATTTTTAAGTTTGGAAAGGTATAGAATTGATTGATATAATATTTTTTTCAAAATAAGTTAGTAAATTCAAAGATTAATAAAATAATCTTACATTTTTCCTTTCACATTTCAATGATATATCAAATTCAATAGATCATAGAATATGTTTTTGTGCAATATAGCGTAACAATAAACACATTTCATGATAAAAACTACCATATAATTAAATCTAAATGCACTCTTATTCACAACTCAAATAATAGAAAATCACTTGAAAATATAAATTGTTTACTTGTATCCAACAACTAGATGAAAATAACTATTTCAAATAAAGATACCAAAGATTCTAAAGAAAATATATTTATACTTGAATTGTATCGGAGAAGGTTTAATAAATTAGTTCTTAAGTAAATCTCTTTGATTTGGTAGGGACAATAAGGGACAAAAGTCTAATGTGAGACATGAAAATGGACCCTAACATTAAAATATTTCATAAAACAAATTAGAGAAAACATTTACAAATTATTTTCATTTATGGGATAATACCTATGTAAAATGTGACCAAAATGAGAGACTTGTCACAAAATCAAGATAGATTTGTAAAAGAATTTGACCAATAATTTAAGGAAATAACATAGAAGTTAGAGGACTTGCGAAATGCAAAATAAAGGGCCAAATGTTTTGTTTCAATTTTAGTTCCATAATCGAAAGACTCACACAGATTAAAAAAATACTTAATAATTTTTAAAAAGCATTAGAATCAACATTAGAGGTGGAAGGGCCTCAAAATAAATCTAAAGGAGGTTCTAGTTTATAGCAAGGAAATGATGGCCAATAATTATGTCTCTCTTCAGATTCTCCAAATTTAACTTGAGCATAGCAAAGAAAAAAGACTGGTTCAACAATAGAGGTTTCTACTATTTCGGCCCCTACTCGAGGGGATCCAAAAAAGGGCACCTTTTTTTAACTTGTTGAAGGACATCAATCAAGATTGGATGGAGGTTAATTCCCTTCCCTTTAGGCTTTGGTCTCGGAGGTGTCTTGCCTTAGGTTATTGTTTTTTTTTCTCCTTTTGTTGTTGGTTTTTTAGTTTTGGTTAGTGTGTTGGGGTTTTTGTTGAGTGGTCTCACTCCTTGTGAGTCCCCTTCCTTTATGCCTTTTGGATTTTTGGAAGGGTTAAAACCCTCTCCCAATTAATCTAATTAGAACATTATAGGTGGAAGAACAACCATGGAGAAGATGGCATGAAAATTAGTAATATCAAAGCTAGTTACACTGTAGTAGTAATTAGTGAAGTTGAGGGTAAAGTAGAAGATATTGGCTAGGGAAAAATGTTTAGTACAATCAAAATTAAAAAGAGGAATCTTGGAAGAAAATGACATGTTTCCTATTGTATGAAGGAACACATGTAAATAATTTCCCTATATTAATGTGACGCATAGAGAACCTATGCTTGAGGAAAACAATTTAAGATGAAACAACCTATTGAATTACATGTAGAATTATTCAATGAGCCAAATGTAGAAACCACATATTTTCTAATTAACCATTAAAGTAAGATGTAATAGATGTTTGAAATTTTTCATCTTAAACAACTATATTCTACCTATCAAATCAAGTTAAAGTTGGTTTATAACAATAAAAAAATAAAATAGAATAACTTAATAATTTAATATAATTATAATATTTCTTTAAATAAAATATAATCCCAAATATATTTATGTTTATCATGAGTTTAATATGCAATTAAGTAAAGATAAAATTTGCATATTCCTTCTACATACGTAAAGTTGAACAAATTTTTTTCATGATTATCCAATTTCATTCTATTAGCATATACTTTTATTATTAGAAGAAAGATATTTTACTTTATATATATAAATTTTTAAAATATTTTTATATCAAATAGATATTTCTATTTATTTAAGAATAAATATATATATAATTTTTTTATCTAATCTGTAATATTATATATATAACTAAATTTATAGATGCAAAATATTAAAATATTTTGCTTGAGTATTCTTGTTACATTGTTTATTTGTAATATTCAGCTATTAGACCAAGAAAAAAGGATGAAATTTTAAAAAAATGGATGTAAGGCCCTTAATATTACTCTAGACCTTATTGATGTATAAGACAAGTTGATTGATATAAATCAACAACCAAATAGTTCTCCCTTCTACACAAAAACCTCAACCTTCTTGTATCAACAATGATAAGAACTAAAACAAACAAAAATTATTTTGACAAGAAGATATAAAGTGACAATAACTTAGCATAGAGATAAAATTTCTTCGCACTTGAATAGTTAAATGTAATGAAATTCCATAAATCAAGAGACAAAAGTCTATATGAAAATACATCAAAGAATTTCATATTATTTTCCTTAAAGATAATCAAATCGATTAAAAAATACCAATCGTATTCTACAAGGCGTACCAAGGAAATGATGGATCTCTCCACATGTATTCAACCTCTATGTGTTGTGCACCTTCTTTTTCATTATTCTACCAACATTTTCCCCCTCTTTTCATTTTTTCCAAATTTAAAATCCTTCCTTCAAATGATTGGCCCATCACCAATCGACCCCCCACTAGCTATGACCCCTCTCATTTCTTCATCCCTCCACTATTAACATCAACCTCTCCTCTTAACCATTCATCAAATTGTTGGAGATTTGCCAGCAAGCCAGTATTGACTGTATGTTTGTCATTGATGACAACATATGGTAAATAGCATGCATGGAAGACTTATGCAGTAATCTTTGAGTATATGAAGCATGGACATGTTATCAACATGATATCATGGACACAGAGGTTAATTGTTAGTATAGACAGTTATGTAGTAGCTTGTGTCAGCAGTGTTCCTAATAGAGTTACATGCAATGTTCTATGAGTGATTGTTCGTACAGTCATCATGGAGCCTTACGCCTTTGGATATGTGATGAAGACATGCTAGTGATGTTACAATCATGGACATAGAGTTTGATGATTAGTAGAAGTGAAGTTATGCAGTTGCTATTCACCAGTAGCAGTTTCCTGTGTTTATTCAGACGAGCCAACAAAGATTGTATTGGTTCAAGAGTTGCACTTATCATTTCGGTATGCGCCCTTGAATTACGTATTGGAGAAGAGTTAAGAATGTTCAGTTAAGACTGCATGATGTAATTCAGCTTGAGGAGAAAGTTTCAGTTACTTTGGTAGAGCCGACAGTGTGTAGTATGCGTCTACATTTATTAATATTGGATAGGTCCTCGATTGTGTTGCGTGCTTAGTAGAGCCGACATAATTATTATTGGAGTATGTTGTGGTTTCTCTAATATTATTTCAAGGTGGTTCTAATAGGCTGACTTGATTATATCATTTAGAGGAAAGATATTTATAAGCAGTCATTTGTGATTGCTAAAGTATGGTTCAAAGTTAAATGTGAAGAGTAGAGCAGAGTGTGTGAAGTGTTGAGCCATTAGAAGAAGGTGTATGTGACCAAGTAAAGAGTTTATGCTATACATTGGAATTGATCCAGACATCAGGTCAAAGCGCAGTTCACCAAGATCCAGATATAGTGTGTATCTGTTATTCAGAGCAGTGTGCTCTTAGATAGTGCATCCTCACCCCTAACGGGGTTAATTTTAAAAGACTCCTAATAGGGTCTGACCCTTGACCGGGTCACTGTACTAAATACATTGTAAAGAAAATCCTAACAGGGTTAAGGATCTTTTAACAAGGATCATAAAACACTAGTGCATATTATTAGTGGGTGTCAATTCCCACCGGGGTTTTTACCTATTTGGGTTTCCCCATAACCAAAATATTGTTGTTGTGTTCAAGTGTTGTTTCATTGTTTTTATGCTTTATGTTTAAGTATACTTAATTGGTTAAAGAATTGAAACTTGTAGATAATTGATTCACCCCCCCTCCCCCCCCCCCCCTCTCAGTTATCTCTTGGGACTATTCCTAACAATTGGTATCAGAGCCAAGTGCCTCAAAGAGAAAGTTTAATAGCTTGAGGTTGAGTAGATGGCATTCTTTAGAAAAGATAGTCCTAAGTTTGATGGAGAGAATTATCTTGATTGGAAGAACAAGATGATGACACATTTGCAATGCATTTATTTTGAAGTTTTTGAAGTGGCTATCAAGGAAGTTTAGATCCCCTCTCTAGCAGATCTTGCAAAGGATGATGCTACTAGCAAGTAGAAGGATTTGTTCCATCAGAATGCAATAGAAAAAGAAGCCCTTATCATTGCCCTATCTGATAGTGAGTTTTCAGAGATAAAGAAAGTAGACACAGCCTACAAGATATGGAAGCACCTAGAAGACATGTTTGAAGGTGATAAACAAGAAAAGAATGCACACAGAAAGACATGGAAGAAAAAGTACAATACATTGGAGATGCTACTTGAAGAGAACATAAGAGCCTACAATCAAAGGATAAATAAAGCAGTTGCTGGAATCAAAAATAATGGTGGAGAAATCTCAGAAGAAGACATCATGGATAAACTGATGACTACATTGATACCAGAATATGAAAGCAAGATAAACATCCTTGATGAGACTATGCAATTTTCAGAAAACTTCAAAAGAGAAACTTTAATTAGCAAGATTGCTGCATTTGAGATGTCAAGTTTGAAGATAGAGCCTAAAAGTGAGATATCCTTCAAAGCTTTAGTTCATGGTAAGAAATCCTTGAATACCTCTGGTAACTTTGATGATGATGAAGAAGAAAAAGCTCTAGATGATTTAATTGCTATGATTTCTAAAAGAGAAAAGAAAGGAAAAGGGAAATATGAAGGTCAATTTCCATTTAAATGCTTTTCATGTAATAAGATTGGTCACTTTGCATCTAAGTGTCCTACAAGAGCTAAAAAGCTCAAAAATGATTACAAGAAGTATTCAAAGGAATGTTACTATGCTGGAGATGGAGTATCAGATGATGATTCAGCTGAAGATGAAATTGGTTTCATTGCTATCATAGAAAAAATGAATAATGAAATAAACCATGAAGATGAGAAAAAGGAAGAAAAGTTAGCATTGATTTCATAAGCAGACATAAGGACATATTGGATCATAGATAGTGGTTGTTCACATCACATGACAGGTGATAAAGATAGGCTTGTTCATCTAGACAAATATAATGGTGGCATGGTTAATTAGATTTGGAGATAACACTCCTAAACCTATCATTGGTAGAGGAGCTATCACATTGGATGGAAAGAACAACACTGATAATGTTCTCTATGTAGATGGTTTGAAACATAACCTTCTTAGTGTTGGGAAGTTACTTGAAAAAGGTTATTAATTGGATTTCAAAGACAACAAGTGCATCATTAACAACAAGGACAGTGTTATGATTGCATCAGGTTCAAAGACTAAAGATAATTTTTTTCAACTTAATTCAGAAGCAAGTTGTTTTGTTGCTAAAGTTGATGACAGTTGGCTATGGCATAAAAGACTATGTCGAATCAATTTTGATAACATAATAAAGATAAGTAATGTAAAGGTAGTTAGAGACCTACCTAGCATAGCAAAGCTAGTTGATACTATATGCACAGGGAATGTGTAATGGGAAAGCATGTGAGGAATTCATTCAGGAGCAAGCACAATTCAACAGAGAACAAGTTGGATCTAATTCATATATACCTATGTGGAACAACTCAAATAAGATCATACTATGGAGAAAGGTATTTCATTTTGTTTGTAGATGATTATTCTAGAATGATGTGGGTTGCATTCTTGAAAGATAAGTCAGAAGCATGTGAGAAGTTCAAAATATTCAAAGCTAAGGTTGAGAATGAATCTGGACTAAAGATAAAATGTCTAAGGTTGGATAGAGGAGGAGAATTCACCTCTGATAGATTCTAAGTACTATGAAGAATATGGCATAAAGATACATTTAAGTGCACCTAGAACCCCTCAGAAGAATGGGATTGTAGAGAGAAGGAATAGGATAATCCTTGATATAGCGTGCACCATCATGATTGAAGGAAAAGTTGCACACACCTATTGGAGAGATGCGGTCAATACAACAATCTATACAATCAATAGAATACAATTAAGACCTAGCACAGGCAAGCCACCTTATGAGATATGGTTTGGTAGTATTCCCACAGTGAAATACTTCAGAATCTTTGGAAGCAAGTGCTACATCAAGAGGGATGAAGAAATAGGCAAGTTTGATGCAAGAAGTGATGAAGGTATTTTCCTTGGTTACTCTACAAAAAGAAAATCTTATAGATGTTTTAATTTGAGATTAAAGAAGATCATTGAAAGTGCTCATGTTAAGATTGATGAAAAGTTTATGGTTCAAGAAAGATTTCATCATTATTTACCTATGATTGAAGAAGAACCCAGACCTTCCACTAGTGAGACAGTTATTGAAGAGATGTTTGACAATATTGATGTATTTTTCAATGACCCTGAAACAAGTGAAGAAGAAACTCAGAAGGAAGATGAGTCAGTATCACCTAAATTTACAAAGTATACATCTAGATATCACTCTAAGGATGACACCATTGGAGATCAGAGTGGAAAATTCACAACAAGATCAAAAGAAAAGAATTTAGTAAGAAATGAGGCGGTATGTTTACTATCTCAGATTGAACCTTTAAGTGTTGAAGATGCATGTAATGATTCAGATTGGCATGATGTTATGAAAGAAGAACTAGATCAGATTATCAAGAATGATACTTGGGAACTGGTCCCAAGACCTAGTGATAAGAATGTGATAGGAAAAAAGTGGATATTCAGAAACAAAATGAATGAAGATGGTACAGTAGTAAGGAACAAAGCAAGGTTAGTATGTAAGGGATATGCGCAAAGAGAAGGTATTGATTATTCAAACACTTTTGCACCAGTGAGTAGATTAGAAGCTATTAAGTTGTTTCTAGCTTATGCAATAGTCAAAAACTTCAAAGTTTATCAGATGGATGTTAAGTCAACATTCTTGAATGGAGAGCTAAAAGAAGTATACATTGAGCAGCCAAAAGGATTCACCTTATCAAACAAACTTGATATGGTATGTAGATTGAAGAAAGCCCTCTATGGAATTAAGCAAGCCCCTAGAGCATGGTATGAGAGACTTGATGGATATCTAAGAAAAATTGGATTCAAGAAAGGAGCAGCATATTGTAATCTATTCATAAGAGAGACATCTGAAGGACTACTACTTGTAGCTATATTTGTTGATGACATTATCTTTGGAGGTAATGAAAAACTTAGTTCAGAATTTGCTAAGGAGATGCAGAGTGAGTTTGAAATGAGCATGATTGGACCTATCAAATACTTCTTGGTATAAATGTGTAGTAGACAGAGAAAGGTATTTTCATTAATCAGTCCAAATATGTGAAAGAGATATTGAAGAAGTTTAAGATGGATGATTGCAAGCCAGTGGGCACACCTATGATAACTGGATGCAAGCCTATGAAAGAAGATGATTCTCCAGTAGTATATACAAAATTATACAAGTCTATGATTGGAAAACTCATATATATTACTCAAACTAGACCAGATATTTCTAATGCAGTTGGCATAGTTGGAAGATTTGCAGTAGAGCCTAAACAAAGTCACCTCATGGTAGTAAAGAGAATATTCAAATACTTGCAGGGCACTATAGATTATGGTCTATGGTATCCTAACTCAGAGAATGTTGAGCTTCATTTTTATACAGATGTTGATTGGGCAGGATACGTTGATGATAGAAAATGTACATTAGGTGGAGCAATGTTTCTTGGTGACAGACTTGTCACTTGGACAAGCAAGAAGAAAAATTATATTTCTCAGTCAACAACAGAAGTGGAGTATGTTGCAATAGCCCTGAATTGTTCCACAATTTTTTGGATCAAATAGATGATAAAGGACTTTGGTATTGAGATTGATTATCCCATTTCTATTCATTGTGACAATACTAGTACTATCATGTTAAAGAATCCAGTGATGCATGCAAAGACAAAGCACATAGAGATTAAGTATCACTTCCTTAGAGAGAAAGTGGCAGAGAAAGAAGTCAAATTAGATTATGTAAGTACAAAGGAATAGCTAGCAGATATATTCACAAAGCCCTTACCAAAGGATACTTTTGAGTATCTTAGGGAGAAGTTGGGAGTAATTCCCTTCCCTGATTCTTCTTAGAGAAAGAGGAAAGTGCATCAGTCCTTAGGGACTGGTGGTTGGTTGACTACTCTAATTCAGGAGTATTACTAGTGCTTAAACTAATTGGCACCCTTTTCCATTGATGTCAAAGGGGGAGTAATATATAGTCATGAAAAATAGAAGTTAAAAGAGGAGTAATATACTAAGGGGGAGCAGTATTCAGTCATGAAAGTAGTTTCAGTTGAGAAAATGGAGAATGTTGAAGAATGGTACAGAAGATGGAGGATTCATCCTTGGGGGAGTTTTTATGAGAAAATGGAGAATGTTATAAAAGAATTAGTCATTTGGATTGGTGGGTTTTTTCATTCCTTATGTTGCCATCAATGCCAAAGGGGGAGATTGTTGGAGATTTGCCAGCAAGCCAGTGCTGACTGTATGTTTGTCATTGATGACAACATATGGTAAATAGCATGCGTGGAAGAATTATGTAGTAAGATTTGAGTATATGAAGCATGGACATGTTATCAACATGATATCATGGACATAGAGGTTAATTGTTAGCACAGACAGTTATGTAGCAGCTTGTGTCAGTAGTGTTCCCGACAGAGTTACATGCAGTGTTCTATGAGTGATTGTTTGTATAGTCATCATGGAGCCTTGTGACTTTGGATATGTGATGAAGACATGTTATTGATGTTACAATCATGGACATAGAGTTTGATGATAAATAGAAGTGAAGTTATGCAGTCGTTATTCACCAGTAGCAATTTCTTGTGTTTATTCGAAGGAGCCGACAAAGATTATATTGGTTCAGGAGTTGCGCTTATTATTTTAGTATGAGACCTTGAATTATGGATTGGAGAAGATTTAAGAATGTTCGATTAAGAGTGCATGATTTAATTCAGCTTGAGGAGAAAGTTTAAGTTACTTTGGTAGAGCCAACAATGTGTAGTGTGCGTCTACATTTATTAATATTGGATAGGTCCCAGATTGTGTTGCGTGCTTAGTAGAGCCGACAGAATCATTATTGGAGTATGTTATGGTTTCTCAAATATTATTTCAAGGTGGTTCTAATAGGCCAACTTGATTATATCATTTAGAGGAAAGATATTTATAAGCAGTCATTTGTGATTGCTAAAGTATGGTTCAAAGTTAAATGTGAAGAGCAGAGAAGAGTGTGTGAAGTGTTGAGCCATCAGAAGAAGGTCTATGTGACCAAGTAAAGAGTTTATGCTATAGATTGGAATTGATCCAGATAGCAGGTCAAAGCACAGCTCACCAAGATCCATATATAGTGTGTATCTATTATTCAGAAGGTTGTAGCCTTCACCCCTTTGAGCAGTGTGCTCTCGGATAGTGTGTCCTCACCCCTAACAGGGTTAATTGTAAAAGACTCCTAATAGGGTCCGACCCTTGACCAGGTCACTGTGCTAAATACATTATAAAGCAACTCCTAATAGGGTTAAGGATCTTCTAACAAGGATCATAAAACACTAGTGTAGATTATTAGTGGGTGTCAATTCCCATTGGGGTTTTTACGTATTTGGGTTTCCCCGTAACCAAGATATTGGTGTTGTGTTCAAGTGTTCTTTCATTGTGTTTATGCTTTATGTTTAAGTATACTTAATTGGTTAAAGAATTGAAACTTGTAGTTATTTTCTTCAATGGTAACCAAATTAATTAAAAAATATCAAACATATCCTACAATGCTAGGCAAGACAATGATGAATCTCTCCACATGTATTTGATTTCTACATGTTGTACACCTTATTTTTCCTTAATCTACCAATGTTTTCCCCCTCTTTCGATCCATGTTCAAAATCCTTCAAAATCCTTCCTTCAAATGATTTGCCCATGACTAATCAGCCCCTCACCGATTCCATTGGCATCTCCTCTTAAGTGTTCATCTAAATATTCTAGTTTCCTTCATAACTGTTATCTAATCTCCCAATCCTCTGACATCAATGACTGAACCCTTTTTTCTTCTCGTTTATACTCTTGCTCTTAGCATTTAGTATATTGTTTGTTAGTTCCTACCAGGGAGCTATTGCAGAGGCTCAAACATTAAATAGTGATTAGGGATTTTTTTCCTTTTAGCATGCTACTCTAAAGTGGATGATCACTAGAAACAGTAGTGCATAGGCTATAGAGCATAAAAAGCTGATGTGACTTTAAAAAACTAGATAAGAAACCTTTTGTATTTTTGAGGGAGAACGATGGTGGAAAGTTATACCATTTATCGGATCTATGCTACAAGTTATATGCTTTCCTACCATGTTGTGATGACTCCTTTTTAACCACTTAACCTAAATTCCATCATTTAGGCATAAATTAGGTGATCATTCAATAATTAGCAACATATATCCATCACTATCATTAAAGTTTAGAGGAAATGAAACTATTGAGTGTTAATCTAATGAACATAGTCATTTGGATGATTTCTTCATATAGGGCATAGGATTCTTTCTCCCTCCCTTACTATGATCATCATAAGATGGAAGACTTACAGTGCCAAAGGGCGCGTGAAACAGACCAGAAGCGGCTTCCCTTTAGGATAACCATCATGTGCCCAAAATTACTCCGCCTCTCCCTCCACAAAGTCCCTACCCTAAGATATCATAATGTGGGACGAGAAATAGATCCCTATGTACTATAATTAGAACATGTTCCCAAATGTCACCATTATATATATATATATATACATATATATATATATATATACATATATATATATATATATATATATATATATATATATATATATATATATATACATATATATATATATATATATA